>OMOT01040825.1:0-15422 GCA_900312575.1 Acanthochaenus luetkenii | reverse complement strand
CACGTCTCCGTGAAGCACAAGACAGAAGACGAAGAAAAGTCTTTGTTTCTCACCAACAGTAACCGAAGCTCATCCATTTTGTTCCCCAGTGAACGCACGTTAGAGAGGAATATTCCAGGTAGCGCTGTGCGATAACCGCGTCGGCGGAGACGCACGAGCGCCCCAGCTCGTCTCCCCCTCCTCCGGCGTTCCACTGCGCGAACAGCGGTGAGCGCACCGTTGACCAGAATGGCCAGGAATTCCACAGATGTGGCGATGAAAGTGGGAAATAAATCCGCAGGGGTTGTAGCCCTAATGTTCATGAGCTCTTCTCTGTTGTAAGAGGTCCCGGAAATGTCACAAAAAACTAGATTAACAGACAAAACGAGACAAAACAACGCGCACCAACACACCGAGGCGACCGTCCATGGCGCCATTATGACGTACAAGTATAACGTATGACGTATAAGACAGTCATTTAAGAAAATACTATAATTTAACAACAAACAACAAAAAAGTATTAGCACAGGTGAGGAATCCCACCCACTCCAATATCACATGTACAGCACATTACAGCACTGATGGTAGACACGTCGGGTGTGTGTGTGTGTATACACTCTACCTTTGGTTTGCCAGTTGAGCCACTGGTATACAGGATGAAGAGAGGGTCTTCAGAGTCACACCACTCTGGTTCACACTCATCTGACACTCCGCACACTAGAGTGAACCAACAGAGGTCAACCTCTGGGTTCCATGGGACCTGAAATGGAAAACACACACACACGTACAAATGAACAGATAGACAAACACACAGAGGCAGGAACATGAAGACACACGCATGTGCAAGAGTACAGCACATGTACATGAGTGAACACACAACACACACAGACCAGAAGAAATAATAACCAAAGTTAGCAATAAAATCATCATTAACAGAATTAGAGTGAACTGAAATAAGCATTCAGAAAGTCAAAACAACAATCGTCTCTGCATTCTAAAACACAAAGCAAAAGTGAGTTAGTTTGACAGAAACATGCCTCTCAAACTAGCTAGACAAGAACACATCAGTAATAAGTTAGGAAAGTTACTAACATGTAAGGTTGTTGTAACTTATTCTGTGCGGGTAAATCAGAACTGGGTCAGTTAGTACTTGATATCGGATGCGATTAAGATAAAAAACGATATACTGTATATGCTGTATATCTATCAAGGACTAATGAGGAAAAGATGGGAAAATCTTAATCTCCATTATAAATGAATGAGTTGAGTGTACAAAAAGCCAGAAAATCTGTGGAATGATGTAAAGATAAAGAGATAGAGATAAAGAGATAGAAAGAGCAATAAAGAAAGAGATATAGATATAACGATTCTGGCAGAAAACAGAGGGCTCTGCCTCTGGTCCCTGGGATCAAGACTTTATATAAACTAGTTTACGGAGGAAGCAAGAATCAGGGGTCAACTTCCTGCATCTTGGCAAAACACTAAGAGGAAATAAAGGCTTTTTATAATCCATAAATATAAATATTTTCAAATAAATCTGAATCTACAAAGTTGGGATATGGGCTCAGTTACCTGCAGCAAAACATTTACAGGTACGAGCCAAAAATTGGGAAATTAACATATATGGACAGTAAAAAATGATGTACCTAAAACATTTTCTCTAATAATGGAAGTCTTTGGAAGGATTTTCTTGCTGGCTTACTGTAGGGTAAACAGCGACTCAAGTCAAATAATAATGATAATTAATAAAATCAGCCAGTCATACATACAGAGTCAAATCCGAGACAGAACAACAGACTCCTGATTCCTCCTGACTAGTGGTGTGTGTGTGTGTCAAGGAGAGAACTGAACAGATACGTTGGTAAGAAAAACACCCTTGAGCGACAGCAGTTCCTAGTAGGCCGTGTTACACCGTGTGCATGGCACCCGGCACGGGCACAAGTGAAAAACAAACACGCCTAAAGAAGCTAAACTCTGCCAAGAAGGAGTAGTAGGTAGAAGAGTACAACCACAACACAAAGACACACAAAGAGAGGTCAGTGTTAAATCAAAATTCCACCCTTACAATAGAATGCACGTGTTATTCCAATAATATTAGACAGTCCAGTCAATATATGGGAACGTGAATAACTATTTTCCACAGCTTTGGGTTTACATCGTTTACAGCATTGCCTCTATAAACGTTTGTTACAGTAGTAGTTGAGGAGAATTTAGAATTTTGTTCCATGTTCGTCTACATTTTAGTCCTAGGTTTGATTCTGGTGCAGGCTGCAGCACCAAAAAGGTCATAATTAGTCAATCTCGATTGATTGATAACCGATTATGAAGTCATTAATGATAAGTTCCAAACCCTGGACACGTATAGCTACTAATCTTTTTAAATTGCTGTTATTTCAAACTTGCTGAAAAAGGGGTGGTTTATGTACGTGCCGTGGTTGTGCCCACCACTGCTGAATGAATATTACAGTATCTGATTATAGTGGTAAGAGGTAGGAACCACAAAATATGTTCATATCCTCGCAGAATTACCACAGTTACCGTCACTCTTGTTTCTAGACTTTTTCCATGTTCACAAATCCAGACTGAACCGTCAAAAGATCACAGGAATAACAAATTGCTGTTGCAGGGTAAAAACAATTGTTACAGTCGTTTTTTAACAGGTTTCAAGGGCCTACGGGTCACGAGACTCTGCACAAAAATGACCATGCAAAGTTTCAGTTCAATTAAGAAAAAAGCCAAAATTGCAACTACGTCTACATCTTGTTTTTACCCTACAGCTGGGACATGCAAATTCTGCTTCCGGGTGAATTTCTCCTTCAAAACAAGGCTACAATGTTATGGGGGTTTCGTAGGGAGGAGTAAATGAAAATACCTGGGGAACAGGATGCGTTTTCTTTACTCTCCCTGTCTGTTTCTCCTGCTAGAGGGGAGGGATGGGTGGAGGAGGAGGGAGGAGGAGGAGGCGTTAATGAGGGAGAATGGTTATTTAAAAAACAAACCAAAATAAAGAACGCAAAGATAAATGGTCAGGATCCAGAATGTCATCTCAAACCATGACATTGAGACAGTTTTAGGAGCTTTGCAGAGGGACTAACTCCGTATGAACTGTAGAGGCTGAGCCGCCTGTTTCACAGAACAGCCTTGTACTAGCCTGACTGTACATGAATAAGGCTCCAAGACACATTTTGACACAACCAACTCACGCAGGGCTTCTGAATTTTCCATTGTTGAGATGGTTTGGAAAAATCAATGCCAATCCTTTATCCTTTTCGTGTGTATCTATCGTTTGAAGCTTGGTTTAATACCCTATCTACCCAAAATGTAGGGGCATCTAGCCATCTCCAATGAGATTTAAATGACTACGGTGGAATTCATTTCAATCTACAACTAGGCTCAATTCCATGTCAGTGAAACTGACCCGCTGTGTTCTACCTGACAAACAACAGCTACGTGGAGAGGCAAAATAATGATGTTTTCTTGGGGAGAAATTGAACTTAAAATAAGTTAACATTTCAGGGTTACGTCATGATGGGATGGTATCATAATCAGGGCAGGAAGAACTAGTTTCATCCACTGGTCACAGTGGCTAGTAGATGCCACTTTCACCATTTTACCAGCCACTTTTACTTTTAGATCTGGGTCCGTATTCACAAAACATCTTATCTTATGGGGTTGACCTTGTTGCTATGGATGATATCATGTTTCATGAACAAGCTTACATACTATGCCCACAGTGATTGTCTGATAGGGGATGGGTCTCGGTCAGTGATTTAATCATAGAAATACAGTAGAAAGAGATATCATGTTGCCATATTCAAATAGACAAATTAAGATTTTAGAATAAAATGTAATGTAATAAGTGTCACTGATTAAACATGAAACTAAGAATCATATACTGACAAGTCAAGTATATGTTCAGCTAATTGTCAGCAGCCTCTTACATGTCTGTATCTTGTAAACAATAAGCGGACATGCATATAAGCAGCCTTTTAATGATCTAGAACAACCATGGCTGATAAGACGACGACGTGTGACACTACATTGCACTGCAAACAAAAACTGGATGCAAGAACAGCTTTTCCTTCATGCCCAACTTGGCATGAAAGGAAGGGCATTATTAAAGGAACATTTGGACTTGGGATAACTTGAAAAACCAAACAAGAAGCATGGGAAAATATATGTTTGCAAATAAATGCAGCTTTACTGTCCAGAACCACCGATGACTTTGAAAAGCTCTGGTGTTCTTTGTTTTTAAGAGTTTCTCCTAAATCCTACATGTTTTGTGAATACGGGCTCAGAAGAGAACCTCCAAATGAGACTTGGTTACCTGCTGAAGTGGCTAGAGTCAAACTGATTTTGGCATGGTCTGGCCTGGATGGTCTCGGCTGTAAATCAGGGAAGGGTCTTTTGTTTGGGGAGACAAGGAGTCATTTCCCTTTTAGGTTAGCCTAGTTTCATTTAGTCTGACACTTTTTGACCTACCTAGTCTAACATGGGTTTGTCTTGCCTGTAAACAGGACAGAGCCATTTGTCAAACTATTTCTGAACAAGTGGTCAGTTTTGGCTTGGATGCGAGGAACCCATGGGTTCTTAATCTGGTCTAATCTTTCTAATTTAAGTTTGAACTTAATCTGCTATGGGTTGCTGATCTGGCCTGGTCTGATATGCCCAGGTCTGCGTTCTAGCTTTTTGTTTTCATTTTACCTATAGATCAGTCTGGGATATTTCTACTTCTTTAAACAGATGGTCTTACATAGTAGATGGTCTGGTCTGGTATGTTATGGCCCAGTTTGCATTTTTGGTTTGTCATTTACCTGTAGATCAGGGCAGGACCGTTTGGCTGGAGGAGACTGGGAACCCAAAGGAATCTCTTCTGCTTCTTTTGACAAATGTTTCAGCATTATACACCTCTGCATTGGGAGACCCCTAGAGAGAGAGAGAGACAGAGAGAGCGAGTGAGACAGACAGAGAGAGAGACAGAGAGGCACAGAGAAAGAGAGGGGGGGAGAGAGAGAGACAGGGAGACAGAGAGAGAAAGAGATTAAAAGCAGAGCAACAAATAAAGAGAGCAGGAACAGAAAGGGAGAGAGAGAAAAGCACTGTAGTAACTATGAAGTAAAAACTAATTTTCCCAAATTGAAAATAATATCTAGTAATTTTTACAACTACTTTGAGGAAAAGAAACTTTCAGCAAAAATGTATCATCCTGTTTCAGACAGGAGGGACATAATCAGTTGTTTTTCCTTTGCTTTGGCAATAAGTACTGTTGTATGTCTTGCCAATAAAGCACCTTTCAATTTAAATTCAACTTATAGTGAAAGAGCTCTAAATGAACTGTTGCACACTACTGACTAAACCTTGACACGTGAGTATTTCTGAGTGTCTGTCTGTTCGCTACTTGCAGATAATGTTATAATAATAATAAGACACGGTGTCCGTTAACATTTATGACACCTGTCTAGTCCAGGACTAGACAGAGCTTTTCTATGTTACACACACGTGTGGAGAGCTTTTGTCTCTGCAAGTCTGCAGTATGTGTGTGTGTCTGTGTGTCTGTGTGTGTGTGTGTGTGTGTGTGGAGAGAGCTTACTTGTCTCTGCATTTCTGCAGAGCTTCGTCAGCTATCAGCTTCAGGTTGATCAGCTTATCTCCTCGATAAAACCCATCTGAGGGAACGAGAGATAAGGACAGATGAAGAGGAGAGAGAAAGAGAGAGAGGCAGACACAGAAAGGGAAAGAGGGCGAGGGTGGGAAAGAGAAAAGAGATTAAGAGGGAGAAAGATTGAAAGAAGGGGATTGAAAAAACAAAGGAGGGACGAGAGGAAGAATTGAGACAACATATTTTAAACAGAAATAACTCCCTGATGAAGGCAGACGGCCAAACTGCATCAACTCACAATAAATACAGGGGAGCCATTTTTCTTTTCCCTTCACAAACAGTATTTTGTCACTAGGTTGATAAATGGGAACTGTAGCGACACTGCACAGTTCAGAGCAACTTATACTTAATACAATATGCCCCATTTAGCATCACAACTGAATCAAACTGAATGCTAAATCAAACTAGGAGGGACGCAAAATGTCTTTAATGCAAGGAATAAAAACCTCCCCCCACTAAATCAAATCACCTTTGCAGCATACATTTGCATACGCTCACGTTCACTTATTGATATCGCCCAGTCCTGCTGAAGCCAGTTCATATGGATATTTGAAGGACTTTTATGAACAAATCTGTAGATTCCAATGGAAAAAAACTATTTAAAAACGTTTTTATGCAAATTCTGACGCCGGGTCTGAAGAAACAAGTGCGAACGTCAGCGACGTCATCTATCAGCTAGAGACTGTAATGAAGTCAGTGGTGGAACCAGCAGCTCTGTAATGAAGTCAGTGGTGGAACCAGCAGCTCTGTAATGAAGTCGGTGGTGGAACCAGCAGCCCTGTAATGAAGTCAGTGGTGGAACCAGCAACTCTGTAATGAAGTCAGTGGTGGAACCAGCAGCTTGGAAACATATGAGTCTATTATGTTTTTGAACTGCTGCATCATTTGGTTCATGCAGTCTAAATAAAATGTCCACTGCATCTACAGTAAACCTTTACTGCACCTCTTTTTACTTTCTGCATAATATGGCACATTGTTTTAAGTGGTAAAACATATATTGTGTTTTCTTGGCTTTTAAAAGTAATCTTGATTCTATAGTATTATACAGTAATTCATTTAGTTTGGGAAGTGGGCAGGGCAATGAGTGGGGGCTGGAGGTTCTACTGAAAAAAATTGCTTCTTTTTTTTTAAACGGAAGAACTGAACGTGAACTAGTTCATTTTAATCTGTGTGAACTGAACTTTGAGCTAGCTCTTTAGAAGTGTGAACTTGCACAACACTGATTAGGTGTGTATGTATGCGTGTGTCTAAAGAGGTTAGAGACATCAAACCAAAAGGTCAGCGGTTCAATGCAACAGCCAAGGTGTGTCCATTGACAGCCACAAGTCCCGCTGAAGTGTCCTTGAGCAAGACCTTGAACCGTTGCCTGGTCAATCACTGGAAGTCGCTCTGGATAAGAGTCATGTCTCAAAATTGAATGAAAATGAAACTGGATGTATGAAATACTATGCACACTACACCAAAAAAGGAGGTCAGAGGTCAGGCTCAGCTACAGAGCAGCACCACTGGAGCTGGTAGGGATTCAGTGTCTTGCTCAAGGACACTTCAGCAGGGCGGGTGCTTACTGTCAGGGAGGCTTTACCCCCAGGTGCTCCAGTTGAAGGCCGATCTTCCTACTCACTACGCTACTCTGCTGTATCTTAGCGTGACATTAATGTAGGGATCGATGGAATACTTCACAATCCTGCCATCACGCTGAGATTGATCCTTCGCTGGCCCTCACCAGGCCTTCCAGGTATTCTGGGGGTTCATTTATTTTTCTGCAACTCACCTGCTGTGATGAGCAGTGAACACTGCGAGTCCAGGATCCTCTCACACAGAGACTCTGCAGAGAAACCTGCAAACTGGAAATGGAAACAGAAATACAGTAATATGTGATCGCCATGTTGGGAACAAAAACAAAAACAAACACAAAAACCATCAGCAGTTCTCCAGAGACAAAAGAGAAAGGATATCAGTAATGTAGAGTCATATGATGATAAGAAATATTAGCCCACATACTTTTTAAAGACTGTATTGGGCGAATTTACATTCAACATTTAGTACTGTAGAACATTGGTATACTGACAATACTGAAACATTTAATTTAATTTAAAATGTTAGTTGCAGTTGAAATTAAAATAGGTTGAAATAAGAGAGAAAAAGTAAAATATAAAAAACCTCATGATAGTGACTAACATGATCACAAAATAATCAGGATTTTCATTTTAGCCACAATCATGCTGAAGTTTGGTTAATGAGCTAAAGAAAAGCACATTTTGTTAGATGTGCCTCCACAACTGGGGAACATTCTCTTGATTGGAGAAAAGGGTAAAATGTCCAGTTTACAGTCTCTTCATATCCATCATTGTCATGACAGGGTAGGATGCAACACAACACTGGAGTGTACAGCCGATGTGTACACAGGCCAACATAGATACTATTTGTTCTATTACCATAAATGAACCATAACTCAACCATGCACACGTCACTGTACTGTGCAGCCTAACTTATATTATATAATTCTAACTCACCACTATGGAGTGTACAGCTCCGATGCGGACACAGGCCAACATGGCAACCACTAGCTCTACCACCATGGGCATGTAAATGGCCACACGGTCGCCCTTCTTCACTCCTGGAGACACGTGGACAGACAGGTTGGGGAGAGAGACAAAGATGTGTGTAGATGATACATTTCCATCGTTTTTACACCACCATACAGCACAGTAAACATTAATACAGCACGGAAGACGCACAATTTCCATGTTTTAATATGTGGTCACCTGCTAAATACAATTGGGAATCACTACTACTTCCTGTGGGTGTGTCCTATGGCTAGCAGCCACAGCCCATTCAAAAACATAGTGAACACGAGAATTACTTCTTTTTTTATTGCAGACTGGCTGCTTCTTCAGCGCCTGTGGCGGCTTTATAGATGCCGGTTACCTCGGCTAGATGACAGCTCGTCGTCTTGACCAACTGAGGGGGAGGAGGGCGGGACTAACAACACACTTTGCTGCCTCAAGGCAAAAAGTTGCATATTGTAGCTTTAAAAAGAACATGACCTTGATATGATGGTTGGATACCTGCATCTGGTAGAGTAGACAAACGTACCAGCCACAGAATCCTTTTATTTATTCAGCATTCGGCTTGTGACCTGTGTTAACTTCCCGCCCTGTGTTTTACCCCCCGTCAAGAACACCGTTCTGGTGTAACCGCTGTAGTGGCGACCTACCCTGGGACTTGAGGACATTGGCGAACTGACAGACCCTCTGCAGCAGCTCTCTGTAGGTCACTGTCAACTCATCACCAGGCTCATTGCCTTCCCTGAAATAAACATTAAACAGACAAGAACACTTATTAACGAACAACCCATATTCTCTTTTGAGCTGAACTCCTGGCTTCTCACCACCGCTAAAACAATAGCAACATGCTTATGAAACATCAGTGTCTGCAAGTAACTTATTGCACCACCAGTCTCTTTTCTTCAACACACACACACACACGTCTCACTTCAAAAGGTTGTCACGTTTACCACACTTATCACAACCACAAACGAGCAGCACACGCCTAAACACAAACCTCTATTCCACTTTCTGCCTGTCCACCCATTGGTTTAGTGGAACTTTAGCCCAGTTGTGAAACTCAACTTTCCCCTTTTCACAACTGAAAATAAGCCTGGACATTTAAGGAACTATGTGCTTGCAAAAGCATCACTCAAGGTCATGTACTTGCACACACACCCACCCACACACTGTGGCTGATGGATTAAAAAATTCTCCAGCTAGACAGACTTTTTACCAGTCACATTTTGTTTTGCCCTAAAATAATGGTGAAAGAAACAGGAAATGCACAAGTATGGTAATTGAATTTGTTAAGAATATACAATAAAGTGCTGTCAAGTCATTAACTAAATTAATCACACCGTTACATAGACTGGGACGACTAACTTGAACGCCGCCACTAGTAATATAAGGCCTTTACATATCTTCCTCTGATCCCTCAGAAGAGAAGAAAAACTCCTCTTCCTACACCTCCATTTTTTTACGTAGCAGTTTGACAAAGTTGAACTGGGGTGCCAGCCAGAACAGAGTCTGACAAAAAAACTTTGTATTACGGTACTTGGTATCGGATATTTAGTTAATTCAGTACAGTTTACAAGAAATACTGCTAGGAGCTCCCTGTACTTTATATTTCAAAATATAAAGTTGAAATGTTCCGTTTTCTAGTATTGAATTAAATATAAGTAATTAAAGGAAGTTTTGTGTTACTGTACACTGTACAAATCATTTTTACTGCAAACGTACTGTATATCAGTCTCAAATATCCGTTTTCGGTCTCCTTGATTACTAATAATCGGTAGCGTATCGATCCTAAAATTGTTTTATCGATTATATATATATATCGGCCAACCCTTACTACAAATAACTATACACTCAGTGACCACAGAAGTATAGAAACTCCTCAGTGACACACGTGTTGTTGTGGCTCTGAGTCTGTACTGCAGCACATTGGATTTGAAACAATGACTGAGGTTAAAGTGCAGACTGTGACCAATTATTGAATATGACTACTTTATTGAAGTGTACGTTAATTTGTTGTTAATTTGTCCAATATTACATTTGATCCTCCATTTTAATCTGACAAATGAACATAAACTTGAATAAAGTAGTAATATGAGATAGCACTGATGAACTGACAGTACAGAATAAAAAGACTGACCTTTTTAATAAAGGTGTCTAAGAGCCAAACAAACAATGTTTACAGAACAAAATCTATTGACAGGTTATCACTTTTAAAATGTATATGTAATGTGCAAAACAAGCATCACAATACAAATATGCATAACAATCAAATTAACACTCAAAACAGGGTCTAAATATTGTCGATTTTTATTTTTTCATGCTTCCACTTTTTGCTATGAGGCTCTAAGCAGCCGCTTATGTTGCAACCGCATTTTGGATAGAAAATAACTGAAATCGATACTTTTCCAAAATAATCGATACCAAATGAGTCATATGCGAGTATCGATGCCACAGTTTCAATCCGCCCATCCCAGTGGCAAAATGTACCAGCATTTGGCATGTTGTTGGGTGTGCATGTCGGGCCCTGTATACGAGAAAGCCTAGTAGACCAATAACAATGTCTCGAGAACAGACAGTGACATAAATGAGTTGTGCCTGCGGTGCCTCTCTAAATTATTAAATAGTCCCAAAGTGAGCGTCGTCTAGCCCGTCTCTAGTATCATGGTCTACAAACTGAAAAGCATGACTGACATGGGAGAGAGGGGAAGAGAAGAGTGCAAAAGACAGATCGAGAGTGCAAGTGTGCAGTGAAACAGCACTTAGAGGAGAGAGCGCCTGCATTTGTACTAAGATTCTTACAAAACCGCATATGGGTGGAAACAATAAATAAAAGGGTGGAAATAGGTGAGAGTTGAGTCAAACAAGCCTGAAAATCATCTTTAGTGTCCTAACTGACATATTTTAATGAGCACCGAAACATCAAGTGAATTCAAGATGAATATGTCAAATTTGGTCAGTTTTGTGTGTGTTGTTCTGCATTGGCTCTTCTTCCAGTCGGTCCTCTGCATCTCTTTCTTGATTCTTTTTACCATCTTTTTTCACAGAAAGAGTCAGATAACACAAAAGATTACAAAGGAGTCATTCATTCAGCAAAATAATTGAAGCGTGTGTGTGTGTGTGTGGAGGGGTGGTCATAGCTGTGATAACAATGTGAACTGGGAGAGCACGGTGCAGGATCAGGCATCAACTCCTTCCAGATTTAAATATGTAATAAATGGTTTTGGATGGTACTAGATCCACTGTGAAAGAGACATTTTATTTTGTATCTTTGCAATTTAGTAATATTACTTTTGTTGCAATGGTTAGGTCAGGCACGGTTAATTTGCTAGTATGTTTGGAGGTTTTGAGCTTGCCGAGGTCTCCAATAAGACATAATGCCGGGTCGAGTGGAACACACCAAGGATCCTGGGTAAAGTTGATGTGACTTGTGTCCAAAATTGTGACACTGGGGGGCAATTCCATGAAGCATGCGTGTGATGTCAGGTGCTTGTGTGGCGCAAAAATTACTTTCACAAAAACAAAGAGTGAGGGAGTGTGTAAGTATGTGCATTCCAGTAGGGAGTGTTTCTTAGCAATGTATGTGTTCTTATGTAGGTGTGTGTGTGTGTGTGTGTGTGTGTGTGTGTGTGTGTGTGTGTGTGCGCGCGCGCGCTGGTTACATAGCTGAAAGGTCTCCATGCCCTGCTTGGCAATGACAGCCAATGGGAGTTGCATTAACAGAATAACTATGATAAAGCACTGACCTTGACAGTGGTTCCTATTGAGCTGTGCAGCGTCACAGTGAGGTCTGCATATATTTAACATGGCTACTCGCTATCACTTTAAAGTAGTGCTGAAACTATTAGTTGATTAATTAATTAGTCAATCAAGAGAAAATCAAGAGATTATAATTTCAACATCGTTTTACTCATTTATCAAGTAAAAATACTAAACATTTGTTGGTTACAGCTTCACAGTGCTAAGATTTGCTGCCTTTCTCCGTTTCATCTCATTATAAAGTGAACACTTGGCTGCTCTGGTAATTCTTTGCATTGTGTAGGAGGAGAGACGTTCTATCGATGTTGTTGCAATTCCTACTGGTCACCAATAGAGGTTGATAAAGGTCACAGATTACTTCATGCCCCTTTAAAGCTTGTAATACACTTAAGAACAAAGTTCTTGGCGGTGTGGCAATGAATGTAGTTGTGAAAATACAGCAAATGTAAAAATCTGTTGGGTGTATTAGCAGTCAGGTGGTCAGGGGTGACGACGTCCTCTCCCCCTCTTCCTCTCCCTCCCATCATCCCTACATCCGTTTGGTTGTGGTTACACTTCACATTTCCATGTGATTTTGAGATCGGATTTTTCCACTTCCACCGTTTAATATTACTTTTAAGCTCAGTGTTGCTGGATTGAACCTGGCAACTTCAATATCTGCCAATAACAATGCAGGCAAAATCTAATTTTGTGTGTCGAGACCCGTCTCTTAATGTAACCTGGTGTGATCAGACGAAACACGAAGTGTGACTGTAGTCTCTCTCTCCATCTTTTCTTACTCTTCATGCTGCACTGAAGACAGAAACGCCATAAAGAGTCTGGAAAATAACCGTCTGTAACACAGTGACCTTCTCTGCTATCAAGCTGAGGTCACACCACCTCAGAGCCAATGAATCAGCTCTGATAAGGACAACATGGTCTTTTTCCCACAATGACTCAAGACTAGACACACACACACACACACACACACACACACACACACACATGGTATCTACAGGTTCCAGAGAGCAAAATTGAGCTGTATTTAAGACCAAAGCTGGTAAAACTATTTCTGACTGAACACAGCTAATGAAAGAGAATATAAAAAGAAAGAAAAGGGACAATAGGAAATGTATTGTTAAGGGACATGAAGTTCAATTGTGTTTAGTAAAGCAGATATAATGCATATTACTAACCCTGTTGTGTATTAACCTAAGAGTGGACAGGCAGTGCAAAGAAACCTTCATTGCATGGGGAAAAAAAATAAAACCTATAATAACTGACACATTTTAAGTTCTTAAATTTAGATAATTCAAGACTTTTTCAGGACCCGCCCAGGGACACTCTGATGCAGAAACAATCTCAGCTCACGCCCCAAATCTAAACAATCTGGTAAGTGTTGGTTGTCTTTAGTGTTTGATTTGGGTTTCGGGTTCTGAAGTTCTGTCCCGCTTTCTGTTCTATTACTGACTGTTACACATGCTGGGGTATACGTCACACAAGCTGAAACACTACACACACACACACACTTAAAAGAAGGTCACCCAGCTACCCTATTTGGAAATGTTAAGAGTGATAATGTCACGTACACACACACACAGCACCAGAACACACACCTATAAATACTCAACAGTAAAACACATTTTCAACACTCAGGGTTTGGATGTCAGTCAGTCTGAGGCTCAGGGACAGAAAACAACACTGCTATCTGGTATCAGTGAGGAGATCCCACACACACACACACACACACACTTTCAGGACCATGTAGATCAAAGCTTAACCTTTTTTTTCTTTTTTTAAAGACTACCCATTACTGCATGGAACAAAGTGAAAAAACACTTATTTTAGCCTGCTTATGTGTCAGTGGGACTGTTTGCCACTTTGGCCAATGCAATGACACATGATGTCATTTTCTGTACACTTTTATCCAAAGCTTTTTAAGGAACCACATGTTAGTATGAGTGGCCCCATTGGGAGTCAAATCCATAACCCAAGCAGTGTTAGTCCAGTGAGCTATACAGTACCAGAGAGTTTACACAATCACAGTAAAGTGTTGGCGAGTATCCGCTCCAGGGGTGCTGCTCTGTAGCGGAGCCTGACCTCTGACCTCCATGTGGAGGGGGGCAAGAGAAAATACACATTTCTCCTTCTTAGTTAGCGGAGTCTTCCGAAGAAGAGATGGGAAAGCACTGCCCTAGTCCCTATGGTTATAAATTACAGAGTGTGCGTGTGGTTGGTTCAGGGGTCGAATAGCCGGGAGTGGGGTCTCAACTTCAAAGACCTCCCGGTCACTACCAAGAGCTGTGCGATATGGACAAAATCTTCTATCACGATATGGTCCATTTCATATCACAATATAGTACGCTTTCTGTACATTTTATGAAGAATTTGTCTGTACAAAATAACCACATGCCTCTAGGGCTGGGTATCACCACCGATTTCCTGAATTGATTCGATTCCAATTCACTAGGTCCAAATTCTCTGTATTACTGTAACTTTCTTAGTAATATTGCATGGTAAATTTCTCCTGTATATGACAGTTACTGCAAGCCCTACTGTTGATTATACTATCCACTATTGAGTTACCTAAATATCGTTCTCGCTGCATCCTGATCTGCATCACCGCCATACCCATAACCTCAGTAAGGGATGCCCTTGTCTGTAACAACCATTAATTCCCTAGCCCTGGAAAACCCCGGTTTAAAAGCCCTGTGCGGTCTGACGGCCTTCCTCTCTGTGGCTTCACTATTCATATCAGGAGACATCAATGACCTGAGGCAAAAGACACGAGAGAGCGCAAAAGAGACAAGAAGGCTGGAAGAAAGCACTCACTTAGACAGAGGTACAGTACATCGGAGTGCTGAGAAACAGACAAGGGGGGTGAAGGAGGAAATGAAGGAACGATGAAGAGGGATGTGAAGAGTGCACTTCGGGACACAGGAGCAAGTGCATGTGGAGTGTTTTTATGAGAGAAAGTGAACCAGTAGAGGGAGAAAATGGAGAGATGGTGCAGTGACATGGAAGAATGAGAGTAAGTGTGTTTGAGAGCGAAAACAAAAAAATATGAAATGAGAAATTGGAAGAAAGAGAAAAACAAATGTATGTTTCTGTAGGTGGCGCTCTTTTCTTTGTCTGTTCAGCCATGGTGGCTATCACTGCTCATGCTAACTACCCAGTTTTTCTTCTGTTTATTCTAAACAACCTGAAAAACATCAAACGCATCACTTCCTGTGCACCATATACTATTTCCCGGGAAAGAGCTACCAGACACCGGGTGTTAGAACAGGAAATAGAAAAGCTTTCAAGAACATTTATTGATATGAAATTGTCAAGGATTATTGAAATGAAAAGAGGGAGAGAGATGGAAATGCAGCTGAAGGGAAGAGAAGGAAGAAAGATGAGAGAATGTGTGTAAGAAAGAGGGAGAGAGGAGTGAGGATGACTGTAGCTCCATTCACACGATCAGAGTCCTCTGTTGGTAT
>OMOT01040806.1:0-13241 GCA_900312575.1 Acanthochaenus luetkenii | reverse complement strand
ATCCAAGCCTGTTGATTTTTATTTAAGAATACAATCATATTTAAATGATCAGAGTCGTGTGCAGTCGGTTTACAGTGAGTCCAGCTGCTGAAAATACACGTGCGGCCTATACGTCTCAGGCAGCAGAAGTAGCTTCGCGCTAACTTTGCCAGCTTTGGGAATCTTCCTCCGTGGACTTTCCTCCAATCTGTGGGACTGATATTTAGCGATGGTGGAATGTCCTTCAGAAAGTTGTCCACTTCTGTTTCCATGTTGTTGCTGCAGGTGAAGTAAGTTAGTGGTCGCCCAGTAGCATTAGCATTAGCATCGTGTCTCACAGCCCTCCTGGACTGCAGCACTGCCTGTGAACTCCGACCCCCCCTGTTGTTGGTCACATGGGTCGCTTCGTCTTCTTATGTGTAGTGCGCGGGCCCTCTTGTGTTTAACTTAATGATTGCATTTCACCAACAACTCCCTTTGACACAATTAAGATGAGATCTCAAATAGTTCAATTTGATCGTTACGTTTGAAATGTTAATCGACCAAATTATTAACGATTGTTAATCGATTAACGACTAATCGTTAACACCCCTAATTGAAAGTACAAGATGACTGATACTCACTCAGTGAAGCACATTTCATCCCTTCAACCAAGACATTGATGGATTTTTCTTTTTGTTTACTTTGGTCACCCAGTCTAAGTCAAATTTAGGTCCAAGATACAGTATCTAGTTGTGTGACTCTCACTATCAGCCTGCTGTCCCTTTTAAAGAGCAAGAAAGGACCCGTGGTACACTTGAACCTTTGTTTAGAAACAGTTACGAGGTTCACTGATACCAATTTTTCAGAACCATCATGAGTATCGAGTACTTTATTAAGTAGATCATCTGATACAAGTACTGATCCAAGTACTACACAGTTTACAGTCATTTATGCTGCCTGTTATTGACCTATTAAAAAGCAACTACAGGAATAAGTGCACTTGGCACCTGTACGCATTTTGCGTAGCAGCTCTAGATTTTGACACCAAAGTACACTGGTATGAGTTGTTACTCAAAAATGTTTATAGCTAAGGCATAAAGTTGGGATGATCCTCACATTCAAACCTCCTATCTCTCTCTCTCTCTCTTCCAACTTTCTGCAGTCAATTCCAACTCTGGTTCGGTGGGAGTCACTGGCATTGACTGCTCAACTCCTATAGATTAAACCCTAAGAAGCTACATTTGAGACAACGGTGTATGCAGTACCCAAACGCCTACACTGTGGTAACTCTGTAGTGAGAAAATAGCCTAAAAAGCTAATTCACGCACATTAAGACAAATGACTAATGTTGCAAGAACAATAATAATTTTGCACCCATTCACCTTAAATGCTTGAATTGATCTATTCACACTCAATTTCCTCCATACAATTCTAACCCATGCTCAGCTCAGTATCGTCCTAAAGTGTAAAACAATCACCACATTGTGGAAGTGAGCACTATACTTCACATGCAATGTCTGCGCCCTTTAGAAGTAAAGGGAGACATCCCGCCTTCGTGTTAAAGCAGCTGAACGATTGGTCAAGTGGTATGCCGATCTTGACCAATTGCCTATTTTACGTACAGAGGGGGGGGTCCAAATTTGTCAAAAAAGCAGAAGCGACAGATACCAAGAGTTGATTGATTCTGAGAGTCATTGGCTGAGAGACTATTCCAGCTCGAGTCTACGAATCAACTCTTTTGGGGTCAATCCTCCACAACTTAATTATGTCACTGACTGGTTTTCCTCCACTGCTGAGGTTGAACTCCTGTTCCAAGGAAAATGTGAGAATGTGTCAAGTCAAGATAACCCAGCAAGCATTTGACAGACGGCAACATGCAGCAGGTGGAGGTCAAGTTCAACGCCACCCAAACAAGCACAAAAGTTTCACAATATGACGTGTAAAATGTTAATGCTACGTTTATTAACGGAAGTGCAGGCTTCAATATCAAAATGTTTGCTGGGTATGAATTCCTTAATAAGTTAACATATGAAATGGAACATAACAATCAATGACATGTTGTAGTAGTTAGCATGATGTTAGCTCATGTTAACTATGAGTACCTATATGTATTCTCATTCTGAAAAGACAATGTTATGTTGAGGCTACACAAAGTCAATGAAAACACAACAGGACAAGTTGGTTTTGTAGCAGCAGCTACAAAGCTGAGTCCACTGGCAGCTGAGACCTTCAATAATGGGATGGGGTTGGATTGAACTGGATGATAGCTCTGACCCCTCTGCTATACTTTGGTGCACCTTGCAACACTCAGTGTTAGTGTCTGTTGGAGCTGAAGCTATAGTGTCAATGGGCTTGGCGTGGGTTCTAAGGACAGGAGGACATTGTAATCAGATCTCAACTAGAGTCAACCAGGTGTAAATGTCATCCGTACAGTGTGTTCACATTTGTGAGAAAGTACCGCCCAGGGGGTAGAAACGCCATGACTCTTCCACTCAGCTTCATCAAAGGAGTCCAAGCACGATCCGCTCCCACCAGTCATCGCTCCTTTCCCTTATCCATAGTGAAGGAGTCATAAAAGATTACCCTTTCTACCATGAAAAGGAAATGCAGGCTGTACAGTATCCCGTTTAATGACCCTACACCTGCTTTGCGTAGTGTGTGTGAAAAATGAGATCCGATCACAATGCGGACAGAATGCAGACAACAAGAATGCATATAAATACCACGTATAAATGGGGCCTGAGAGTGCACAGGGTTTCTTTTCTGGTTCAGAAAAGATGGTACTACTGTAGAATACAAAAACTCAAAACTTTCTGTGTTGCTCTGCAACATAATTCTTCCATTTTCAATTGAGCAACACCAGAGTTTAAATTTTTATGACAATGTAAATGGTATTTCTAGAGACTAACTATAAAGATGGAAGACGGTGAGGGCTTAAACTGGATGGTACATGGTATATGCCCTAACCCATTGTCATACCCTTGTTTCAACAAGTCCTCCTCCAATTCAGAACAATTATGTGGCTTTAAAATTGCCTAATTCAGCATTTATTGTAATGGGGAAAAGTTCCAACTACAGCACCACAAGTTGATCCATCCTCTAATGAAGTCACTTTGAGAAGTGTTTCAGAAGAGGTTGTTTTTGTTGGCAGGATTATTTTCTCAGAGCAGTAATCCATTTGGGCATCACCAGGGAAATGGAAAATGTTTATGCCCTTTCAAGGATAGGTTGGGACAGATCCGAAAATAGTATGATGTTTCAAATGTGACATTGAAGTTCACATGGCCCCAAGATATCACATGAGCAACCACATATTTGCTCCACTTAACTGTAGATTAATTATGCCAGATTTATTAAGATATATGTGTTGAACATCATGAAATTAATGATGAAATACAAGTGTATAAACAAAGTTGATTATATACTCTGTCTGTTTGAAAAATATATATTATATATAGTATAAGTGCCAGTTTTTATTGATAATAAATATTTCCTTACAGTTTTTGATCACTGACCTGTGGATCACATGTCACAAACTGGATTACAATTTACAGAATACATTTTACCAGGGCTGAGACAATCATTTGCTTTTTTTGCTTCAGTTGGAAGTCAATGTTACGTCCTAGCTCTTATGTTTAAAAAGAGAGCATGGAAAAGAGAGAGGCTTGTGGTAAGCTATTCTCACTAAAGCCATTGAAGTAAATGTCGCTATACCCAGCTAATTAGAAACAGAAGCATGGCTCTTGAAGGGGAATGCCTCTTGGCAGGGAGACTTTACCTCAGCTACAGTATGGAACATCTGAACAGGTCGTTAGTTAGTATATTCCACAGGAAAGCTATAGTTTAAAAGGGCGTGACTGTCACTGGTGAAAAAAGTTATAATTTCCTAACTTGCACAATGTCTAACAAAGTGTTCAAATAGAATTGATATACTTATGATTACAAAATAAAAATTGTATTTTGGTCAATCATTCATTGGATTTTTAATCTATTCAGCATACCATGATCCTTGTTTTGAATTTGTGTTGTATTGTTGTTGTTTGCAGGTGAGTGTTCTGACCACCCTGGAGCGGCGGTTCAACCTCCAAAGTGCTGATGTGGGGGTGATAGCCAGCAGCTTTGAGATTGGCAACCTGGCTCTGATCCTGTTTGTCAGCTACTTTGGGGCCAAAGCCCATCGACCCCGACTGATTGGCTGCGGGGGTATCATCATGGCACTTGGTGCACTTCTCTCAGCTCTGCCCGAGTTTCTAACGCATCAGTATGAGATAAGGGACACGTGGAGGACTAACATTGGTCGGGATGTCTGCTCCAACACCAGCAGCAGGACTACCCAGCAGGGCGAGGATGAACTGTGTGCCAACAAGGCCAACACCAACATGATGTACCTGCTGCTGATTGGAGCCCAGGTCCTGCTGGGTATAGGAGCCACCCCAGTACAGCCCTTGGGTGTGTCCTATATTGATGATCACGTGAAGAAGAAAGACTCCTCACTCTACATAGGTGAGCCATATATTAACTGTGTCAGATGAACAAAATGACAGACCTAGTTAATAACATTGTCAAAGGCCACTGCTGAAGGAAGGTTTGGGTAGCTATGGCTAAATGAAATGACTATCACAATAAAGCATCGGCAATATTCAAAGGAAATAGGTGATTATCACACCGGCATTTGAAAATCTATTTGTTCGTGCACATTGATTTCCCAAGGCAACTAAAACAGGTATAGCTGAAAGAAAACCATTGATGTGTTTGTTCATTGCGGCCAGCTGCAATATGTGCATAGCCTTTGAGTCAATACAGTATGTATTTGTGTGCTCTGTTGTACTGCATCTCCTTTTGTTCCCAAGCACAAGTCTGTCCACGTGACTGCCAGGTGAGCAGATCTAGGAGCCTTTTAATCTCCATTACACTTGTTATGAACTTGGCAAGTGGCGAACAGGCCAGAGAGGGGTAAATGTCTCTGCTCCCAGTCCTCTCTCAAAGGCAAGATGCTGCTGATGCGGCTGTTCAAGGTTTAAAGGTGCATTCAAAGTGCTTTCTGTGCAAATTCTAAATGAACAGTGACTGTTTAGGGATATGTCAGTTTTTTGGGCTCAGTACCTGGTGTTTTGATGTCATTTTGATATAGCTAGCTTTACCAATTCACTGGTTGAGCTTCAGCAACTTTTCCCTTGCTTTGTCCATGAAAGCATATAATCTGATTAATCGGATATTTTACAAGAAAAGTTCGATAATTTACTGTGATATTATATATAGAGGTTCATTTTGAAGATCAAAAGTTGTTAAGGTGACGAAGGAAGATTTTGAGGCATAACTGAAAAGGTTCCTGCATGTGAAATTGTTATTCTTTAATTTTCCTGGTAATCAGAGCATTGTTATCTGGGAAGCCACAGCCACACATCCATATAATAGCCAGTGTGTTTCCTTGTATTGATGTGGACCTGCCTGTAATTTGTTGTCCAGGCTAGCACATCAGCCTTTGATGGAGTGGACGAGATGTGTTTGCATAGTGTGCTGTTTGTTATCTGTGAAGCACAGAGAGAATGAAAGCCTGAATAGAGGTGAGGCACACACCCTTTTTGATACATTCACCCAGCAGCATGCTATGTGGCTGCCTTTTGTCAGTCAAATACAGGTGTGACCTGTGAACAAATGCAGCAATGTGCTCTCTTATCTCAGGCCCAAAGCTGATTTTCTTAATTGCCATTCCTTGTTTATTTCGCCTGAAAATGAGCTGTTTTACAAAACAATTTAAGCTTTGTCTAAAACAAACCCAGACAAATGCCACAAAGGGCTTTGATATTTGGCACCACCACAGTGGTTTGGTAACAGTGTACAGTGGGAAGTGGACTCTTATTGATTGAAGTTTGGCAGGCGTAGGGGATAGATTTGGTTCTGTCCTCCTGATAAGCTACAAGGAGAATTGGAGGAAAAACAAGCGGTGAACAGTGAAGAACAATGTGGTATTGAGTTGTGCTCAGCTGATCGTCCTAATCCTCTTGCTGCAGGCATGTCATGTGCTCGTAGCAGCATGAATGGAGGAGATTGTCTGTATTTATGTAAGATTTCCTTTCACATACTGATAATGCATTCAAATGATTTGTTAATCTACACCAACAAATTCACATTGTTGGTGTAGATTAATGAATAATCGGAATTGTTATAGCAATGAGGAAATATTTGTTCATTTCCTATTATGTTTTGCACAAGGCCTAGCTTTCTCTTCAGTCTGCTGACCATGCCTCAGATTTTCTTTTTTTATTCCCCACAAACACACCACAAACACACTTGGGAATACGTACCATAATATTATCATGTCAACACCACATCATAATCTAATTTAAGATAAGATAAATGCAGCATTATAATGTTATTTTCAAGTAAATATCATCCAGCCGTCATCTTTCTTTTCCTGCTCTGTATGGTTATTATGGTTATATCCACTGACTCACTGTGCACATCAGTCAGAGGTTTATGGAAGACTTGACAGGGAATGCACAGAAGAGAGAGACAGTCAGAGATAAATTTGAGAGAGAAAAAGTCCTGTGGAAACATAGAGCAGAAATCTTAACCTAACGCATGGTACTATAAAAGCTGAGGAGAGATATGGTCTGTGAACACGTTAAAGAAACCTTCCTCTACTATCACTATGCTCTCTCACTCTGACACTGCCAGATAACAACTGTGTATCGACATGCTGTGTGGCATGCATACTTGTTCACAGCTTAGAGTGACACCTTTGCATGCACCGTCTGGGATTGGGTTTGCAGTGAAGTAGAATTTGCTTTATTTTGATTATGATACCGATACGGAGTGTAATTGATATTGCTTTTCTCACGTAACTGTTGCCCGCTGCTGATGTCAACGCACATTTTCAGTCTGAGCTAAATGGCCAGGTAATGAGTAATTGACCTCAACAGTGGCAGCTCCCACCCTGTTAGAGTATGGTGCGGGAAGAGCAGAGAGCCCTGGAGATGAGCCATAATTACAGAGTAAGGCAGGAATGCCAACCACCCAGCCGAGTGGCCGGATTGCACATGCATACCACACATCCCTGTGAAAAACAACTCCTCTAGAGGCTATACAGTGGGGCTGTGGCTGTCTGCTTTACTGTGTATATTCCACCAGACGTGGCCTACTGCTGTTTAAACAACAGCTCAAGCAATGTCTGCTCTATGATTGTGCCTACTGTTTAGGAGACATTTCTGGTTAGCGTATGTTTATTGCTGAACAGATTGTTTTTACTTTTCAGGAGTTTGAGGTACTACTGCGTGTTCTCCAGAAATCGTCATCGTCGCACATTAAAAGCAGGGCCAAAATAAACACCGTATTTTATGAGATTACCTTGTTTTCCCATGTCTAGACGTAGGTACTCATTTCGGGCCAAAGGAAACAAATGTGATTGGACAGATTGCTTCAACAGGATCTCCCTTGCCACTGCTCTATGACCTTTCACTATCCAGTGCTAATTCTGTCTCTTCCCACAGGGCCCCGGGCTGCAAAAATATACTATAAAGGACATGCATGTACAGACAGGGGCTTAGAACTGACGCTGTATATTATACAGCAGAAACCCCACCCAGCTGCCTCTCCAAGTTTCAGTAGCTTTGATAGATAGATAGATAGATAGATAGATAGATAGATAGATAGATAGATAGATAGATGTATTTGTCCCAAAGGAAATTGCATTGCCCAAGCAGCTCACAAATGTGTTCAAATATCAAGGTTGCAAGGATACAACACAACATTAAGGTTAAAACTAAAATGCATATAAGGACACAGCAAATTACAAACTAACAATGAAGAATAAAAGTCACAGTTCCACAATGAATTAATATAATAAAAAAGTGCAGTAAGTGCCCAGATTGTCCATAGTACTTAGTACTAGTAGTAGATACGTTGAGAGTAATTATTTGTTAGAGAGAGTCATAGGTCACAGAAGTCCACCATGCGTCCAAGGGGAGAGGCATTTAAAAGGCTGATGGCCATTGGAAGAAATAAGAAATGAGTCTATTACTAAAGTCTATTACTGTGCTCCTCTGGCCCAGCAGTGTGGTGTGTAGGTGGTGGTTCTTGTTGTCCCGTACGGACAGAAGCTTTTTAAAGGATAAGTTCGCTATTTTGCACCATAGACCATATTTGCGGACTTTCTACCATGCAAATGACACGTAGAGACCATAATTTCACTGATCGTTCAGTATTGAGCTTTTTACCGTTTTCCTGCAGGCTCTTACTGGGCTAAAATAGAAGTATATTGCTTTGGAAAAACTATGATACATGTGCTTTTCCGAGATGGGAGGCTCATTGTGTATTCTTACGGGTCTCAGTATGTTCTCCTGGGAAATGTATCGCAATCCGATCATTTTTACATGCTTGACATGGCTTGGACATATGTATTCCCTAGGCTTGTTTTCTCTGCTCCGCTGAGGAATATGTGTCGGGGAGCGTGAAGTGCCGGCTGTTTATAAAACTATCTAGGTGAGCAGCCTGCGTTTGTTTACCTGCAGCAACGTAGCCTACTATTAGGACAAACGACTTGGACGATGGATTCTTATAATGATTACGAAAGCAAAACATTATACTTTCACTTTGACAGCACTGGCTGAGGTTGCAGCCGAGGCTAGACCAAGTAATTTAAGTAGCTAGAGTGCAGATGTTTACTGTGCGAAGTGCAGTTGGTGAAATAGTTCTGTTTCAACATTCGGTTTGTGATAGCCTACATTTAACAGGAGAGCATACTGAGACCTGTATGAATACACACTGAGCTTCCCGTCTCGGAAAAGCACATTCATCGTAGTTTTTTCAAAGCAGGTTAAGATTGCCCAATAGACAGTAAGGAAAACTGTAGAAAGCTTAATATATTCAAATACTTATTCAAAACCACTGGCAGAGAGGAGGCTTGCGGTATGATTTCTTTCAAAAGCAAGTCCATTTATTTTAGGTATATTGGCACAAGTGACAGTCTTGTTGAAGTTGTTATGAGGAAGTTTAAGGTTTAGTGCACCAATGACACCATGTCTGTTTGTGTGAAGTGTATAAAGTATGAAGTGTATGAAGTGCCTCAGAGTTGTTAGTGTAGAGCCAAACTAGGAATGACAGACTAGCTGTGGGGAAACGCAAAGGTCCCTTTTCCCCATTGTGGGCTGAGACAAGATAAGTGCCCATACCTAGAGAGTGAAAGTCTCAAATATGCCTTTCATACCTCTGGATTCTACTGGCAACCATTGGCTGGCAACAGAGTGGAATATTATGTCACAGTAAAATGAATAATTCAGACATACCACACAAGATATAGCTTCTGCAGGACAATTGAGTTATTTTCCAGGCATTAGTATTGAATTATACCACAGCTATTGTGCACTTTTTTAACCTCTGATGATCTATTTTATCAAATTGTTTTCACTTCAGCTCTTGCAGGAATTAATGCAGGTTCAAGTTTGTTAGGACAACTGATGGCAGTAGTTGCAGTGGCAAAGGTCTCAGAGGAATCTTCGAGAGACTGTGCTAAAATGCTCTGACTCCAAACAGTCTGCAGTAGGGCATGTTTATATAAGCTACTTAAACTCAGCTCATGTTAATGTCATCTTGAAGGATTAGATTCTAAATGGGTTTTTCCATCCCTGCCATAAACGGCATACAGATTTTCCCTTGCAAAACCAGTTTGTTTTATCTCAAGATGATAAACGGCATTGCAATAAACGCTCATCAACCAGCCACTGCTCCACTAGGGGACAGGATGCCTGTGCTCAACAGTCTGCTATGCTACTAGCCGAATGACCCAGAGGCACTTACATTACGGGCAGCGACTACATTGCCTCCAGCGTTTCATAAGGCTCTAGCTGGTCCTAGAGGGTAGAGAGGGCAGTGAACATGGGATTGTCTTGTTTCTAACAACATAGTACTGCTGATCAGAAATTATTACCAAATACTCTAGTATCTAGTATCAAATCATGTAAAGGAATCAGAAAGAAACTGATCCGACGTAATGCTGAGCTGAGGGAGACTGTACACTTGCAGAGCACCCACTTTACATTTGACAGTGCGCCCACGTTGGTAAATGGTAAGTCATAGTGATTGATTAGTGACAGCCCCAAGTGAAGGTTTCATTAAATTTGGGCGGAGAGAGTTATTAGATTTGGGTCTGCTGTCCTTCCTTCAATCTAATAAGGTCATCTATCAGTCCTGTCTGCCAATGAGGCAAAACATCCACAGCAAATGTTCCATTGTTAATAAGATAAGTTGGATTTTCTGTGACTATTTGGAGTTGACAAGTGTTTTTTCTGCTCATAGAGCTGATATGGCTCTGGAGCGGCTGTTCAAAACTATCTAAAAGTGTTAAATTAACTCTGATGAGTGTGGACTTATATAAACACTGGCATAGTGTTGATTTTTACACTCAAAACTTAAAATAGGACTGATGATTTTGCTGTGTGCCATGCAATGTAGTAGCCTCATAAGGAGTCGTCATCTGGCCACTAGTCTTCTCATTGGCTAAGTGAATCACCTCCCCCAGTAAATCGGCTGTTTTTGTGGGAATTGGATGGTATTGCAGTGACAGCATAATTATGGCAGTGCTCAGTTTGCTGTGGAGTGCTTATAGTCTGTCCAGGTCTGTCTGTAGGACGTCTGGCTGGCCAGATCAGAGGTAAACATCACAGGGTTTCACTAAATCCCCATTGTGTTGTGTTATTGACAGCTTGGACGCACAACATTGGTGACAGAGTAGAATAGAAAAAAGTACCTGTGTGAACCTTAGTTAAGCCCTTGTTGATGCTGTGTGGCGAGGGTGCAGTGTGGTTGTCCATGATGACATTTGGAATGACATGACATTTATTTATTTACATTACTTTTATGTAGGACTTTTATATTGTTTTTATGTGTGTTTATAGGAATTTAGTAATTGTAGTCAGGTTGGACAATAATTCAATATGATTGTTTATCGTCTTTCAAAGGAATCATATCGTAAAGAAAAACATTATATTGAGTTAAAATGATACACAGTTCTGTTGTCTAAATTGATAAAAAGCAAATACTATTAAGATCCCTCAAAAAATAGTGTTTTATTATACTTTACATTACCATGTAGTTCAATACGCTGAACATCAGTTTTGATTATTCAACATGTAATGTTGTTTTGATATACGTTATATATCAATATCAAAATAATGTTTTAGGATTGTCATAACATTCATTTTCTCCATATCGCTCAGCCCTATATTATAGTGCAGATGTAGAAAATGAATGATATTCCTGGTGTGTCCACTACTTCCGCTACTACTTCTACATCAGTGAATGAAGTCACACAGTTTGGTGTGCTGGTTAACTGGTAGTGTGGAGCTGGTAGTAACATGGTGGGCAGAGAGCCTGGAGCCCATAGCACATCCTGTGCATTGATCCATATGAGCAGAGTAACTTGAATCATGCTGCTTCAGTGTGCCCAGCTCTGTACCTCTGGAGAGTTTGACACTTAAAAGATCATCTTATAGTTCCATTGTTGCTGGTGGCTGCTGGTCTGGCCTGATGACCCTTTCGTCCCCTAGCTGGACCCATCAGGGAACTGTGAAAGTTGAGTTTGGAAGACATTAAATAGCTCAGACCTCTGTATGAAACATGTCAGCATTGGATAACAGGCCCTTTCACCAGAGCATGCAGAGACGTATGTTGAAGCTTCTGGCTATTGCCATCGACATGTTTTTCCCAGCTCACCATCTGCAGTGGCCTGAACCTCACTCTGCATAGTGGCCTGATGCATCCTCTGGCGTTCCAGGCTGCTCCTCCCACATCACTCATGTTGTTTGACCAGTGTTGTATCCTAGCCCTGAGCTGACTTGTGGAAGGTGGGGTGGTTGTATATTGGAATGAGCATAGGAGTTCAGGCTCATCATCTCCCTCTCCATCACCAGTCCCTATGGCTTCAGTAAACCACAGCCACCATGCAGCCTTCTCAAGGCGATCTGGGTCAGGCCCTGTCGCTGCTGATTAAAAAGGGGATTTTTTTTCCCCTAGTCCAGTGGGGGAGGAGCATGGAGATAAAAGGGGGGAGGAGGCAGATCATAAACATAGCAACATCAGCAAGCCGTTGCTACAGAAATGCCCGGTTGTTAGGCCGTTTTTTACTATTGCTCAGTCCCTCCGCTGGCGCTGCTGTCCTCTCCCTGGCCCTGCGCCTGCTGTGGAGGATACAGCTGTCACTGTGCTGGGCTCGATCATAGAACCACACAGAGCCGGGGGCACAGAACAGTGGGAGTGGGAAGTCACTTTAAAATCATTGGGCTGCACAAAAGCCCGCCATTTTGAAGGGCTGGCGACGCAGGTTTCTGGTCAATTCAGTTCTTAGATATGCCATATTAAACTGCTCATTTTTCTGTATCTAAGCTGACCTTGTGCAAGGACTTTGCTCTTCAGATTCGCTCTGCCCTCATGGCTGTACCACAAATCTCAAGCCTCATTGATTGAGTGGTGTGTAAGTGGTTGCTCTGTGGGCTCCTAGGATTACTCAGAAGCATGTTCAGCACTTTATCCCCATATCAATAATGGTGTGGAATGGAGGATCACATTGCCTAATTAAATGGACTCAGATCAATAGGTGGCCAGTAATTATTATGAACAATGTTTGATTCAATCAACTGTTATTTACTCAGTGGGCAAACATAAGTGAGTCTCTTTCTCTCTGGCTTCACCCTAATCCTACCACGTTGTATTTGAAAACAGTTGAGTCAAAGGAATTTGTCCTGTAACAATACAGTTTGCTTCATATGGATATAGACTAGAGCTGCACCGATACTATCTCAGGGCTCGAAATTGCGACCGTTTTGGTCGCATATGCGACCAAAATTTAGTCCGTGCGACCTCGATATATAATTGGTCGCACCGGTGCGAGTGTAAATAATTGTTCTGGTGCGACCGTTTTTTTCTTCTGCTCTTGAACGTCCCTTTCTCTGTTCATTCGCTCTGGTGCGACCGTTTTTTTCTTCTGCACTTGAACGTCCCTTTCTCTGTTCATTCGCTAGCATGGCTTGTGACAGGGACCATTCTAACCAATCAAACGTGAGTTTGAGGGTCTTACCTTTAATGCGGACTCTAGATTGGTTGGGATTAGCCTTCAATCACTCCTTTTCGCGGCTAGCTAGTGCTATCAAAAGCTAACAAGATTAAGCGAACAATTACGGCATATTTGAGTACCGTTACTGATATAACGTTAGTCGCTGTAGCAGCGGAAACAGTTGATGATGTATCCACCAGCAGAGAAGAAGGTGAACAGTTTTCAGAGAGCGGCT
>OMOT01040803.1:11879-25909 GCA_900312575.1 Acanthochaenus luetkenii | reverse complement strand
TGATCTAGCAGGGCAAATTATAATCCAGTGTAGGCTGTATGACAGGATTGTCCCGGCTATTCACATTGATGTCAGAGAGAGAGAGACAGCTCCGACCTCTCTCCAGGTCAAGAATGCAGCCTGACATGCATACCTGGTTGTTTACAGCACTGCAGAATATTGTGTGTGTGTGTGTTTGTGTGTGTGTGTGAGCGTTGGATTCTGTCTGTTTGTCTGCTGGAGAGAAATGAACAAGACACACCCTCCCCTCCTCCCACAGCTGGCCTCAGGGTGCCCTTGAGCAAGGCACCTAACACCCAACTGCTCCAGTGGGACTGCTAAGTGGCCAAAGATACACGACTGCAGTTGTACTGAGAAGCTCCCAGGTGCCAGTGTGACCCTTTGGGTCGGGCCTTTGCTGTAAATAAGAGGCTGCTCTTAGTCAACTAGCTTGGATAAATGAGGTTGAGAAGCAACAGTAGGAGTGAGAGAGAGGTTGGTTCAGGGGTTCAGGCTTTAAGGGAAAATGTAAGGTAGCATCTGCCAACCATCCCCTTATTAAAGTTTAATGACTTTCCCCCAGGTCCTCGCTGTGTTTATAGAAATAGCTAGAATAGTGTGTATCCCCGCCCGGCTTATAAACATTCTTAGGATAGATATATGCAGCACAACCTTTTGGGCAACTCTAATGGCCAACAGTGGCTACGGGTAAAGGAACATGTGATCAGAAAACATTAGAATATAGTTTTGACCCTCTGTCTCACTTTGTTGCCTGTTGATTGAGCATGTTGCCCTTCCACATTGCTCAAACATGGCCTTAGTGTATCGCCATCTTTAACCTGTCATTGTTTAACACCGTTTACAGTATAAACAATAAAGCAATTCCACCAATGACAGCGAAGAGCTGTGACGAAGGGATAGACAAGTGTTCTTTCCAATCAGAACCAGCTCTTTGTTAGATCAACGTCCACGTGAGCCAATAGGATTCTGATTCCCGGTAGTAGTTGTCCAATCACAGAGAGGTATATCGTGGAAGGGGCGGGCACATTTGTCAAACGGTTTCACCCAGTCCGGATGTTCCCCAGTAGCGAAAATCGACCAACTGTGTGTGAATGTGGCAACCGAGGTAGACAGGGAGGGGTAGGTTAGGTAGACTGACCGGACCGGGGGTTTTTGTCCCTTTTTATTATACTTATAGAACAAAGTATCTATAGTTTATGATACGACACGTTTGCGAAGTTGTTTCCGGGCCAGAAAACCCCGCCGCCGCTTTTCTTTGGGACTAGCCGATACCGTTTTTGAAAACAGCAAAGAAGAAAGAAGGAAAAGGAGAAACAACATGGGGCGATAATAAAAAAAAGAAAGGAAGAAGGTGCTGTGAAACGACGATGACTCTCTGGGAGGACCCGTGAAGCTTATTTATTTATTCACCCTTTTCCTTTTCCCTTGTTTGTTTTATTTGTTACTTCTCCCCCTCCAGTGACTTTGAGGGTTTTTAATTATTATTATTATAAGGAAAAGGCGACGGGATACATTACAAGGAGGCTGAAGGATGGACCAAGCCGGCATCCTGAGAAAGTTTATCCAGGGGGTGAAGGCCATGAGGGAAGGGGACGAGGAGAGGGGAGAGGACAACTTCGGCAGCGACTTTATGGTGGGTCAAAATTAGCCTCTTGGATAATAGGAGGCTATCCAGGCTTCCTTACTTCCTCTCTGTCTCCCTATTCTTTATCCAAATCTCCTCCCCACCCCTGTAATTTCTCCCGTTTCCTCCATACTGGCCCTCCATATGCCCCCCCACCGTCTCTAGGTCTTCTCTATCCGCCAGAGGTGAGGCAGATGCGGTCACACTCCTCTTTCCAATCCCCCTTCTCCCCCTTCCTCCCATTTACAGGCTTTCATGGCGGCCTAGTATTGTCTCCCAAAACACAGAAGAGACACCCCCCAGTCCTGATTTAAAAAACACACACAACAACAAGAACACAAGACACATTCCCGTCACCTTACTAGTATGTTCAGCCCAGGAGTGATTTTGAGCTGGGTTAGTAGATAAATGGTGCAGTGGGTTTGTGGCTTGTTTGCTTTACTGTGTTTTGCCCTCATGTAAGCTACAGTCTAGTAACCATGCCTGATTGTTGGGGTGCAATGCTGCTCCCCAATGGGAAATCACAATATTCCTATGTGGACTCAGTGTGTCTATGGTACTTGGGAGTGAGTATTTTTGAATTTTTAGTATCCTATGGTATGACTGATATTTCTGTAATCTTCCTATAATATATTGTACCGTTTATAATTTTACTGCGATGATGTTATGAATCGTTCTAAAAATGTATTGTAAGATTACTAGTTCTCTTGGTTGCTATATTTTGTTTTTAGTAAAGGTTGTTACCAGGGATGTAGCCATCTTTTGATTAGAAAAAAATAAGAGCATCCCCCTTTTTTCTTGGCTAATGACATTTGTGTCATTATGTGATCACTATATTGTTCAATAAGATCTCATCTGTCCCATAATTGGATGCTGAATTCTAGCTAGTAGTAAGATATTTCATTTATGTACGGTTTTGTCTCCAATGTAACTTAAGTCTTGGTTAATGTGACTTTGAATGAAGCCAGTATAGAACATATGAAATAACGTACAAATTATTTTGTGCGTTGTGTTGTTAGGTTAGATGTATGTTTCCCTTACGTATATAAGTGGTTTTTTTTGGGGGGGGAGCCTGTGTTTTGATCTATCTGATGGCATTACTGTTTGCTTGTTTGCTAATGTTTGTAAAAGAAGCCAATCATGTACTCAGCAACAGAATGGTTAACTTTTTCTCCTTTAGCCTACAGTTACACACACACACACACACACCCCACACACACACTCCCTTCCTACTTCATGCAAGCTGCTTGCTGGAGCTTGCAACATTCTTTCTTGGCCCATTTCATAACATTTTGTCCTGGCTGCAAAACGTGAGCCTTTTCATCTCTTGGACAAACGTGGGACACAGGCTACAAAATTTGACACGCCTCTCTCTTTGAAAATAACTTTTTTGGAGTAATTCTGGAAGGAGAACGCTGTCTCTCTCTGTGTGTGTGTAATTGTGCGCTGATTGCCCGTGCTGTCCTTTGTGCATGTTTTTCAGAAGAAAAAAAAGGGCCTTAGCGGATGTTGCGCAAAGACCCGACTACCAGGGGCGTTGGACTGTGTGAGAGGCATTGAGGAAGTGCTTTATGGATGAGGGAGTGAGAAAAAGGAGCTGAGACTGTTGGCTTATTTACAAGCCATTCACTTAATAATGTATGTCATTAAAAATAAAGCATATGTTTTATGCATTTACATTGTAGGCATCTGGCGGGCGCATTTATCGAATGCGACTTACAATGACTGAGCAGGAAGGGGTTCTGTGTCTTGCTCAGTGGCACTTTGACAGGGCACATGGTTGTTGATGGGATCAAACCTTAGATCTTACATTTACAGGTTGGTCTCTCAAACTAAAAGGCTACTGTGCCACCCATATACATTTGGCTGCTTATGCTTAAAATTGTGAATGGTCTTAAATGGCTGCTTCGTCTGAGTTATTGACCCAGACGTTTTCCCCAGCCTGTGGGGGGATATGAACCAGCAACCTTTTGATCGCAAGCCTGCTTCTCAAACCTTCAGGATGTTCACTTGGGTGTCTCGTGGGTCCAATCCAGCTCAAAGCTAGCTGCATAAGGTCTCTTTACCGTATGCTGTCCTGTATCATATAAATAACGTAAAAAGCAATCTGAAAATGCATCCACTCAGTAAGCTGACATGCTAACGGCACTTAGCTTATTGTCAACTGCATAGGATGCATATAACTTGGGCTTCAAGCTAACTGTTAGCTGCTAACAGTGGCTATTGCATTCAGAATTTCACCAGTCACTTTTTCTAATTATGTAGCAGACTCATCTTGTAGACAAGAAAAATTTGACTGATTAAGCATACGTGGGCTGTCCATCAAAGTGCCATGTCGAATTAAAAGACTCATCACCCACAGCCAACATGTAAGTGTATTTTGCTGGTTGTGGGTATGTAGTGCCAATTTCAAGCCCCACACAGCATTTGGTATCTGGACTCAAACTCACAATGCCGCAAGCACATGGTGTGTACTCTTTTGCCCACTGAGTCAACAGGACACCCTGACACAACACACACTTTAACTGCCTATTGTTGTCTATACATAGGATACATTTTATAGACATAATTACAGTATTCTGGAAGGGCAAGGAGTCAGAGATTATATGCTTTATTCTGTACTTATTCGTGGCTGTCTGATGAAACTGAAATATTTCAACCTGGGACTCAAATTTGAGACCTATTGTCTTTCCCTGGGATTCACTGAGACATGCTGGTGGTCTTGTCATGTTAGAACCCATCAGAAACAGGCCTGCGACCCATTTTGTGTATCACAAGTAGTATTACTTTGTTTGCCAAGTGCAGTTACTGTTTAGGAATTTGTTTTAGTGGCATTGGTGCAGAGACATATCAACAACTGACTTTACACTGCACATACTGATACATATGGTACAAGGACAAGACCTCCCATGAAGTGGAAGGAGATGGTGTAAGACATGATGGACACTACAGTATAGATTTAGGGCCTGAACCCATGGTTAAAGAAACACTGCTATATAGGAAGCATTTTTTGACATAATCACAGTGCTATAGTAAACCAAGAGTTAGATTATATGCTTCTATACTCACACAAATATATGATGACCTCTGTGTGGCTATAATTTACAGCAGTGTTTCTTAAACTATGGGCTGCATCCCAAAATGGACCATGGGCCTGTTTCTGGTGAGTATGATGTTTTAAAGCTGCACTAGGCAACTTCACACACTAGTGGCTCCAAATGACAGCGAGAGGTAACTGTTTGACAAAATCAGTACCCAGAAAGCTCATGTTTACCAACCCGACTGGTCTTTGATCGCTTCATACCAAGGGATACCAAAAGGGACGAGAGAGGAAAATATCTAACGCTGGTGAGTCCAGCTTTCTCTGGGCGGAGCGTTCGCTCACTGCTGTTAAGGAGACAGTTTGTATTTTGCACTTAAGTTTTGATTGATCACTTCTGGGCAGAGAAGCCTCCATACCCGACATCAGAATTCAATACGGGCAAATAGGGAGAATGTATGGTGTCTCAAGAATGGGGTATGTAATGTGCTTCTCTATTGCGGCCCCACTTTTTGATATACCGGTAGGCTGATAAAATGAGTGTATACACACATGACAAAATCTCGACTAGAGTAGCTTTAATGGGGTGCAGTGTCTAGCTCAAGGCCAATTGCCAACAGCATTTATCAATATCGACAAAAAATAGTCAGTTCTTCAAACATTTCAATTTAGTGCTTGACAGTAGCCTAACGTGAGGATTTGCAGAGCTTCAACAGCTTGCTGAATAATCTGATCTAAAGTAAAACATAGTTCTTGACTGTCTAATTAAATATGTATATATATATAACGTGCCATTTTAAAATGTTGAATCCATCCTAAACGGATAGTTACATTTTCGTGTACACTGTTAAACGTTTACACTCCCCCATCCCTAGTACACACACATACACACACACACGTACACATGCTAGAGGGGTTTGGTCGGTATTGATGCATTAATGTCTGTATAGACAGAAATAGAGGGAATCACTACATTCTAACTGGATGGATGTCAATAGTAACAGAGCAAAACATACACATGACCTCGTGTACACAGAGACACAGAGAAGCCACTCAACTAGCCAACCAACTAAAACGTATAAGTAGGCCTGCTAACGGGTTTGACTAGGCTTTCTGCTTTGGGGTAAATGTAAGGAGGATATGCACACGCATACAAAGGAATACACAAACATACCTACCTACCTTTGGGCACACCATGGCAGTCTAGACAGGATTTAGACATAGGAGATCAGCCTCAGTGTGTGTGTCTGCCCCACCTCTGCAAGCAGATTACTCTCAAGCGGCACATCAAAGAAAGCGAGAATACATGCACACACACTCTCCTAAACATGTGTCCTGTCTGGCAGACATAAAACACAGAGGGGAGGCAATAAAATGAGATGTGACAATGCCAAACATGCTTGTGTGTGTTGGGATGTAGTAAACATTTCCACTGTCACCAGGGGGCTTGCTCTGCATTTCTGAGCTCTTTGTGTGTGTATGGGCTTGTGTAATACAAGGGCATAAGGGCTTCCAAATCATGTGCTGAAGGCTCACATGCATGTGTGTGCACACAGTTGTTCAACTGCTACTTGTATGTAACAGCATGGTAGACAGTTGGGGAGTTGGAACATTCACATTATCGCGCAAGAAAGGTTGTGCGCCCGTTTCGGCCATTGTGTTGAATGAAGACAATCTTTTAGCTGGCTAGAAACACCCGGTGCTGCATGGCGAAATGTCAGCCTTCAGATGGAACTACCAGGTTTGTTACAAAGACGCTATTTGAGTGGGTATTGGTAAAGATCTAGCTAGCTGCTAGCATTTAGTCTCGTATAGTTCTTTGTTAGCAAGCTAATGTAGCGCTACCGAGTGTGCTGGAGTGGTTAAACATTGCGCCGTACAAAGAGCCTTTTTGTGGACTTATTTTTATGTGTTCTGAAGTTCACACAGAAATCATTCAGCGCTGTCCCAATGTGCAGACACACTGACAAGAGAGGAGAGTTGTGTCCATTTGTATGACTGTGTGCTCACGCTAGCCTGCTTGTGTGTGTGTGCGTACACACTACAGGGCTAGGCTGCTGTTTTTATGTGTGTGTGTGGCAACCACTGTAAGCCTGCCTCATATTACTGTAACCAGAGTTCCCAATTTCTTTGGTGTCACAATCTTCTTTCTCGCCCACCCCCTTCTCAGGGCTTAACCCAGAAACCAGCCATTTGCCCCTAAGCTGGGTGTTTCCGCTCTGCAGTATGTGTGTTTTTGTGTGTGCATGCGTAGGAGGCTTTAAACTATGAAAGCCAGCTGACCCACCAAAAAGGCTATAGAATGGTCTAGACCAAGATACGAAGTGATGCTGTTAAGCCCTGTGTTTGTGTAATGTTTGACTTAGGCGAGAAAGCCTGACTTTGCTTGTAGATATACATAGAGGAGCTCATCTCCTCAACCATAACAAGTCATACACCACACACACACACTCAAACTTGGCAGCGGGGTGGCATAGGGTAGGGAGACTACCGGTACCCTCCAACTGTGTCAGAAATTATCCGCCCTGCTTAAGTGTCCTTGAGCAAAACACTGAATCCCTACCAGCTCCAGCTTCCACAAGAAAAAGAGTATTTCCCTATGGGATCAGCAAGGTATCACATTATTATTGCATTATCAAAGAGAGACACGAAAATAATATGAATACACACACACACACACACACACACACACACACACAAGTGTCGTCCTGTCCCAGATGATGGGGATTATATGTGGATCCATCACATCTGCTTCCTCCTGTAGGCCTAGATCCAGAGTGGGTAATTACCACCAGCCACAGGCAAACTGGTAAAGTTTGTTAAGTATGTCTACTCACTCACAGGAGCATAAATTAATGCTTCTTTATTTGGACAGCAGCAGTCAGTGCGGACATCCTTTTGCATAGCCTATTTCATGCCCATGAGTCTGCATCTGTTTTATATTTATAAATTTTCGGCTTGAGCGCACCAGTCCTTTGTGTTAAAGCATTGATTCATCATCAATCTACTGTTATATGCATTTATGCTTTCTTTCTGTGTATTGGTTGTGTTGACTACTCTTTTCAAACCAAATTGCCTCTCAGGGACAATAAAGACTCCAATTAAAGTTTTTCAGAGGTTTGGGTTGTGCAGTTACCTTCCCATGATGTAACTCAACATATTGGAGAGATATGTTCAGTAGTTGCTCCATTGTTTAAAACATGATAATCCAAAATAGTGTTTCTCCCCATTGACTTGCATGGTGAAACAGGTCTCAAAGTCACACAAACGAACATGAACAAAGCGAATTCTGCCAATGTATAAAATAACAAAACCCGCTCCAGCATTTTTTTGAAAATAACTCTGTTGATTTTACCATTTGAATTAGGAAGATCCGGGACGAATCACCGTGTGTGTTATTGCACGTGTCAGAAATGACCTGATTGGTCCAAATGTCCACACCCACTCCTGAACCAATAACAAGCATGATGCTTCAGTCTTGGAAGCTACCTACCGGATCTTCTTACTAATTCAAATAGTAAATGCAACACAAAGTTGATCCCCACAGGGAAACTCGGTTCAGCTACAGAACAGCACCACTTGAGCTGGTAGGGATTCAGTGCCTTGCTCAAGGACACTTCAGCAGAAGCTCGCTGACATAGGGAACTGAGCCCTGGTTGGGCAGTTGAAGGACAGACAGACCGACAGTCTTGTGTGTGATTTGTTCTATCACATTTCTCATGGCATGTCAGTTTTCAGAGCCCGTACTAGCCGTCCTCTTCCCCTTCTCCCTCTCTCTGAGTGCTCTGTCCCTCATCTATTTCATTCTGTCCTCCTCCACCTCTTTCTACTCATCCTCTCTGCTGGTCTTTCTCCCTCCCTCCATCTATTTCCTCTCTACATCCTGCTTCCTGTGCCCTCTGTCTTTCCTCTACATTTTTGTCTGTATTTTTTTGGTGTCCTCTTCTCCACCACCAGTCTCTCTCTTTCCTCTATATTTAGCTGTCTTAGGCCAGGGTAGATGTCCACTCTGTTCTCTCCTCTGACATAACACACACACACACTTCATTACTCAAAGGAGACACTATACGTAGGCTTATGTGTATTGTGTGTCTTTCTGTGTGTATGTGTGCGCTCATACATAGGTGCCTGAGTTTTGAGCCCCGTAGGAAGTGGGCAACCAGAAATGACGGTGGTTTTGATTGGTTGGTTTACTGAGCATGCTCAGTTCAGCCCAGGTGCTTCCTGCGGTAAGTGTGACCATTCCAATAACCACAGACACAGAAACAAACATGCACAGATGCAGGTTAGAGACGGATACATACATATACACACATTTTGCTGATAGCATTGGCATTTAAACAATTCCTATTCCTTTTGGGGATTCCTATTTATAACCTGTATGTTCTGCTTTTTGTGTCGTCATGTTCACACGCTGAACTGATCAGTCTAAGAGCAGCTGATTAACAGGAGAGACATACAGCGATTCTCTCTCAGATGGTTTTAAGAATTGAAAATGAAAGACCGAGCCGGAGAGAAAGGGAAGTCTGATGGCTAATTAAGCACAACTCATCCCGCTTTATCCCAGTGAGTGACCATAATTTCATTCTCCTGTGCACGTGTGTGATGTGTGTGTTCGTGTTCGCGTTCATGTGTGTGTGACAGACTCATCACCCCACATACCTGTGCCCACTCTTAGTCATTCTGTTCCACTGACCTATATTGTCCATGCAGTGGCAATGCAGACTTCACACTCCATTTGTGCGTGTGTGTCCGGTCCAGACCCCTGACTCATGCTAGTGGCCAGGGTGAGGTTCCATATTATTTCCTAAGTGATTGAGCCTGATTACTGACGCTAAACTATTGTGTTTAACTCTTGAATATAGACACTTGAATTTCCCTTTGGGGATAAATATCACAAAAACACTTAATGATGATTGTTTATATCATCACCCCTCCTTCCCCCACAGCTTTCAATAAAATCATTCATTCACTTGATTCATCGATCCATTTAGAATTAATTTAAAAGGTATTTGGAGTAGTCATATTCTACTCAATATCTGAATATGACTTTGTACCCTAGATAAAGTCTTGATCCACCTACTATCTGCTCTGGGACTTTAATGCCACATAGAGAGGAAAAGAGACGGAACACCAATAAAGCTTATTGAGTTGACGGAGAGAGAGAGACAGAGACAGAGACCGTGAAAGGGACTCATAGATAGACATATAGAGTGAGCCCTTTTAGTAGCTGTGTTGTGTAGCAGCAGCGCATCTTTTCCCTGCATAGCTCACAGTGCGAGAGATGGATTTTTCTGAGAGTATTGTAAGAGGTGACCTATTTAAGCTTGTGTGTGTGGTTGCACGCTCGAAGGTGACCGTGGGTACAGCCTCTCAGCCACTAGCACTCAACGCCCCCACTTCCTGGCCACACACACACACAAACCTATTTTCCCACCATCAACCGCTGCTACCGGAAGAACACATTTTCTTCCAATCAGTGCTTACTTCTGAGTTAGAGAAAGAGAATGTTTTTCTGTGTGTGTGTGAATTATTCAGTGTGCCAGGGAAGTACAGCGGTGCTGACATATTCAGCCAGGAGATGGAAAGTAGGTTAGACCCCCACAAACTACCTTCCATCTCTGTCGCTCTCTCTACCTATCGCTACTATTTCTTTCTCTTTCCCCTCTCCTTTTAGAGCTCTCTCTGTCTCTATCAAGTGCTCTGCTGGCATTGTTTATTGCTCTCACTATTTAGCCCTTTTCACATATGCAGGCTGTTCCGTACATTTAACGGCATAGGGATCATGTGTGAATAGGAGCCGGTGTCGAAATGCTGGCAAATCAGTTCCTGCAATTTCCCTGCTCAAGACTTTGTAAAATGTCTGGTAAAGTTCTGTATCGACCATATGTGTGAGCAATGCCATAACATTGCTCTGTTGTCGAACTGTGTGAGCCAATCACAAAGTTCTCAGGGAGCTGTGCCGTGTAAAGACCACATGTAGGAGGGAAATACAAACCACTATACAACGGGCTGTTGCTTTTTTGACTAAGGATTGGTAAAAATGTCAAATTGGACAGACGTGGCATGAAATGTCAGCATAGCCCCGTGCCAAGCGTCTTCACCCGCCATGTTTTCAAACTGCAGTGACTCCGGCGCAAAGGTTAAACGTATTTTCTGGGAAATGAAATGTAACGGTATTTCCAGTGTTGTGTGAATGGTAGCATTACGTAAAAAAGGCGGAAAAGGCGCATGTGTTGTGTGAACAACAGAAACAGATACAGTTACCAGAAAAATGAATTTGGCAATTTTATGGTGCATCAATGTATCTATCATTTTCTTTTCCTTGCTCTCTTGTTCTCTTTCCCATTCTCTTTCTATTACTCTTTCTTAATCTCCCTCTACTTCTCTCCATCCCATTCTCTCTCTCTATTTCTGCCCAGTAACTGCTTGGCATCTGTCTCTTTAGGTCAAGTCATTGTGAAGAAATGTGTGCTGTGTTTGTGTGTGTGTGCGTGTGTGTGTGTGTGTGTGGGGTAGTGGAAGTTGAGCGCTCACAGGAAGCCGGTCAACTTAGTCATGCTGTTATACCAGGCATTTCCTCTGACAGAGAGAAAGAGAGGGAGAGACCAAGAGTGACAGAAACAGCGAGGAAGAGAAAGATAGAAATGGGGGGTAGACATGACACAGGTCTTATCAGATTAATTGTCTTTGTTCCAACAAGCCCCACTGCTTTGCCATATAGTTAATCTGATGGGGAGAGAGAGAACTCCATAAGGGATTATAAATGGGGCGATCTATGCCTAAAATAATGTATGCACTCAAGACTCTTTGGATAGAAGCATTCACCAAATGTTGTATCTGGCAGAATTTATCATCCTAAATAATCATTCGAATTTTATAATTTGGTCTGACTAAGTATGTCATGCCTGAATACTACTTGCAGAATGGAAGGGAATGATTTTCTGAATGTGGAAAATGAAGTGTACGGTAAACGAGGAAGGGGACCTGCTAAAAAGCATATGTAAAGAATGGACAGACCGATAGATCTGGAGGAAGAGAGAGTTTGAACAGTAAAACTGACACATGTCATTTTGAAAGAGCAACCTAAGGATGCCTTCCTTTCAAGTTCTTCCCTCTCTTTCTCCTTTTCTGTCAGTCTCTCTCTTTGCAATTCAAAGTTGCTTTAACACACACTCATTTTAGAGAAATCATTAAACTAGTAATCATTGTGTAACAAACAATAATTGAATAGAGGAATACACTTATGAGTAGTGATAGAAACAAGGATATCCCCCCCATTCACAACAGAAGCTAGTCCGAAGTGACAGTGTGTGTGTGAATGAACGAGAGAAAGAGGGAATACAAGAACCCATTAACTTAGTTACCAAGAGCCTCTTAAAAGCCTTGGCTCTCTTCCTCTACTTCCCTCTCTCTTTCTCTCCCTCCCTCTCTCCTCTCTTTAACAGCCGTGGTTGTCCTCCTCCGCTCTGTCTTTTCCTCTCGCTTTCTCCTCTATTTAAAAAGCCCAGATTCTCCTCTTCTCCTCTCCTTGCATTTCTCCCATGTTTCACATCTCTTGTCCTTTCTGCTCTGTAAAGGTTTAATCTCTCACTCTCTCTTGCACTCCCGCTCTGCTTTATTTTCTTGTGTTTGTGTGTGCGAGTACGCGCACATGCTCGTGTGCGTGTTTGTCTGTGTATGCGAGTGGTGTGTGTATGTGTCCTTTTGTGTGTATGTCTGTGTGTGTTTTACGTAACAGAGGAAGTAAAAGTAATTAAAAACAGGGTCTGTTTGTGGGACACAGGAACGCAGAGAGAGGGAGAGAAAAAGGCAGAGACAGAGACAGTAGCTGATTCTCCATCCAATGTTGTTGTTTTTGCAATGATGTATCAAATTAGAAAAGCTGAATGGAAACATCAATATTCAATCAAATTTCCGCAGCAAAAGCTTTTACACTCACTCAAAGTGGATTGTTTTATTTTGTCAATAAAGAAATTGTGATAAATAGCGCTGGAAACGCATTTGTCAAATAAGTAATGACATAGGACTGGAACAGCTAGTTACATTTCATTGCAGTTCAAAAGTGGCTTTGGACATTTTGAAATGTTTGTAAAATGTCTGTCCATCAGAACCCCCCAGAAATGTCTTACCTGCTGTCTCCCATGTCTGTAAGTCTTCATCGTGGTGTATAGCCATTATTTGGTACATTAGCATAATGCCAGGTGCATTTATTTAATTTCATCTTCAGATGAAAGCAGGAATATTGCCAATACGGACATTCAGAAAGTCTATTTATTCACTTCAGTCAAGCTGATGGAAATGCACGTAATTCACATTTGGTTTTTTGCTGCATTTCAAAAGTTTGTGTGCAATTTGCTTGGATGGAAACATAGTTAAAGAGAAGGTAAGGGATGGAGAGAGTGGAGAAGAGAATAAGAGGAAGGGTTCACTTTGAGTTATGCACTCCCCAGCATCATTCTAAAAAAATCTTCAAAATAGTGTACATACTGTACATCAGAACAAAAACCATCAGAAAGCAAATAAAGATTGAAAACTGCTGTCCTGATTACCAGAAGAATTTGTCACCTTTTCCCAATGGCTTTATGGGAATTATTATAGCATGGTTGGAACGTGTAATTGACTGGATTTACCTGAGTTAAATTGAGTCCAAGTTGGCCGAAAGGTCAGAGAAGCTGACTAAGCCGGAAAGTTTCTGGCTTGATCCCCTAAACTGAGTGTAAGAGTTGTAAAGCTGGTATTACATGTGCCGAGATGCCCTTGATCAAGGCACTGAAGTCATTACTTTCCAGGGGTGCGTGCTGCCCTGTGGCTAATCCTACTCTTTGACCTCCGAGGACATACGTATTGCCTGTGAAAACATATTGATAGTTTTTCCTCCTAGTTGACAGCTGACATCGTCTCCCATGTGCAGAGAATAGTTGGTGACCCAGGGGCCAAGCCATTGATGAGGTTTTGCAAATTGTCAAAAATACATGGGCTTTAATGGGAGACCTGTATTTCTCAATTCCCTATAAATGAGTGTAAGCGAAATAGCCTACAAAAGGAATCATCATTTCAGTGTCACAGGTCACCGTTCTGTGCATGCTCGCTCCCACATAAGGGGGTTGTGAGTTTGGGGGGCATCACAAACCATCACAAATCACTGTTGGAGGATGAAAGGCTCGCCTTTCCTCTCATTGTGTGTGTTTGTGTGTGTCTTCCTAGGCTCTGACCCAGCACAGAAGCAGACCTCTGTTGGAAATTTAATTCACATGAGGCCAGAGGAGCTCTAATGCAATTACCACACACACACACACACACACAAACGCAAGCACATCGCTATGTACCGGTATGCACATTCAGCCTACCTGAGGCCGTCATCTG
>OMOT01040803.1:0-11859 GCA_900312575.1 Acanthochaenus luetkenii | reverse complement strand
CTTTCCTCTCATTGTGTGTGTTTGTGTGTGTCTTCCTAGGCTCTGACCCAGCACAGAAGCAGACCTCTGTTGGAAATTTAATTCACATGAGGCCAGAGGAGCTCTAATGCAATTACCACACACACACACACACACACAGAGAGAGAGCTGTGTTGCTACCCACAGTCTCTGTGTCTCTCACTCGAAATCCCTTTTTTCTCCCTCTTTTCCTCTCTCCCTCAGTGTGTGAAACTCATTATGTCTCTAGTGTGTCTGTATGCTGTTAGTCTGGGCTGTTACTAGTTTATACAATGAGTGCTGTCATTGTGTACACCAGTCAGTTAATCCATGTCTGAAACTGTGCTAAAGCCCTGTATAAAAATACAAAAATCACCTCAGAAATACCAAAACGGGCCCATGTAACATTTTAGAACGCAAGGTCCCTGGGTGGGAGATATATTCAGCTGTCAGGTACAACTTTTGCATTTTAAACGACAATGTTCAAATAGGACAGAGTGTTTGCTGCTTGGTGGTGATAAATGATCATGCTGAAAAGCAGACATAAAAGTTAGAGTAAGTAAGGATGTGCTCAACTGTACATTCTTGCAGTGGATCACTGTTTACTAAGCAAAAATGTAATCGAGTGACATCTGTGTGTGTGTGTTTGTGTATCTGTGTCTGTGTTTATTGTTTGTGTTAATGCTGCAAATGACTCCGCAGTAGTACAGTACAGTCACGCTACTCATGCGCGAGAGTGAAAAGCGAAACGGATCGAGACGGAAAGAAAGGTGGAGGATTGTGAGCTTCAGGAAATCAGGATGTACAGTACATGCCCATGTTACTGTAACACGAGGAAAGGTTATAGACCGTGCCAGAGAGACAGAGAGAGGAGCGGCAGAGGGAGAAGAGGTGGAACCATTTTTCACACGAGGCTCCAGAAGCCTGAACGCCCACGCTGACTTTCTCAGAGACTCGGAGAGAGAGAGATGGAGAGAAAGAACAAGAGAGGGTGGAGGGAAATGGAGAGGCAGAGGCAGAAAAAGTTGAGTGATGCCTAATTTCTTCACATGGAGAGAGAGGAAAGAGAATGAAAGGAACAGAGATTTAAAAAAGACCTGTGAGCGCGATATGTCATGTGACTGCTATCAAAGTCAAGCCGGAGTGTTTCATGTTACAGAACTTTTTGCAGTTTTTCTGAATTTTCTTCAAAGTTCCACTATGACACTCGAGTCACTTAATTTGTAGATGGACCACTGCACTCAGTTGGTGCATTATCCTTGTAGCAAATATCTATTAAAAAGAAAGGGATTGTTGGGGACGTCCTGCTCAGCTTGCTAAGGCACACGCCGTGTACCTGCAACATCTAAGGTTCAGATCAATCCTGGGACCAAAGTCCATCTTTCCTTTCTCTTGCCACAGTAAATGTCCAATAAAGCTAAAAATGTCAAAAATTGCTTTAAAAAACGTGCTCGCATTCGACAGCTAGAATATTTATAAGCAATATTTATTTCAAGACGGACAAATCCTTCATCTGTGTAGTGGAAGCCCCTTTCTTCTTATAAAATATTGTTGTGGGTCACAGGTGAAACCATTCAGTTCGATCTGTGCAATTATGTATTAACTATGCAATAATGTGGACTTAACTATCTTATACTATGCACTTTAAAAAATGTATTGTATATATATATTTTTAGTGATGTCTTTTTATCTTATTTTGCACTATCCCTTGCTGCTGTAACGTGAATTTCCCCGTTGTGGGATTAATAAAGGATTATCTCAAAACACGTGGACACACATTTTCAACATCATTTGTTGTGCCTTTTTCAGGGCCTTCAACGAAATGCAGAAGAATGAGATGCTAATGCTTAGAATGTGCTCAGTTTGAAGGAACGCACACTTTAATTCGTAGTTCATAGATTCAGCACAGCAGAAGAATGCCTTGTTTAGGAGACAGTCTCTGATTGCTGTCACTGATTGTGTTTGCATTACATTTTGATGATTGTCTTCTTCAACGAGAAACCCCCCACCCTTGTTGGCTCTTACGAACTTCTGTTCTGGGCCACATCATCCAAGGACATCTCGTCTGACAGCAGGCCACAGCAGAACAAGAGAAGCTGTAATTGTCCTGTTCCCATTAACTGAGTGTGTCTTCATTAGTGTCAGTTACCATTAGGTCTGGCCATGGTTACTCCATGCACTGTCACACAAAGAGAGAGAGAGAGAGAGAGCCCGTGTGTGTACCGGTATATGTGACAGCTGGAAGAGCCAAATGAGATAAAAGAACAACAGTGCAACATTAAGATGGCTCTCTGAAGCTCGGTCTCATACCATATACAAGCAGTTCTGTCTAACTGAGAACAGGTTATATTATATCGCCTTCCTCTTCCTCCTCTCTTGCGCACTCTATTGTTTCTCCACTGCGTGTTGCCCAAGAAAAGCAGAAACCTCATGAGTACATAACATTTTCCTTTTCCTCTGTCCTTTCTCACCCACAAAGGTTAAGTAGGTTACAGTTGCATAATCTGTAGGTGTATTTTCTGTCTACTGAAGAGAGGGAGAGTAAGTAACTAAATGAAAGGCAGAAAGAGAGCAAACGGTTAACTTATTTCTCTTCTCTTGTCTGTTCCAGAGGTTACGGCGGTTATCAACCAAATACCGGACAGAGAAGATCTACCCCACCAATGTAGGAGAGAGAGAGGAGAACGTCAAGAAGAACAGATACAAAGATATACTGCCATGTAAGTCCTAGTTAACACACACACACTTATAAGTGCACAGATGAATACTTGTAACACAGGCAGACGTGAATAAATACTGATCTCTCTATCTATATGTCTGTGTCTGTCTGTTGATCTATTAGTAAGAGAGACAGGGAGATGGACTGATGTAATATCCATTTTATGCTGATAGCCTCTTGTCATGGGCTCCACTCCAAACCGTACTAGATTACAGTCTGCCTTTGATGCTCTCCAGATATCTTTCGTCAATCTCAAACTTGTTTTAAACTCATAAGGACTTTCACTGCTAATGCTGCTAAACGTAATATCCGTACACTAAACGGCTATAGGTTTTTATAATGTATGTTGCTGACTGCTTGACTGCTGGAACGTGTGACTGAAATGTATTTTTGCGTTTTCTTCAGCGATTATCTGATTAAATAAATGGAAAACTGAAAGTGAGAGAGGGAGTTGGATAGAGACGGATAGAGAGAGAGTCAAAGAAGGAGGGGATTGAAGGGATAAAGAGAGAGAGGCATACGTATACCAAAGTACGCTCAAAAGAATGCACATGCATATAGATTATGTACTCACGTACATGAACATATACAAAGCTATGTTGTCATCTAATGCCTGATTATCTCTCTTTCTCTCTCTCTCTCTCTCTCTCTCTCTCTCTCTCTCTCTCTCTCTCACACACGTAGAGCACTCTCTGTACTTAATGACCTCGGAGCAAGCTTACATGACCCAACATCTGTCCTATTTTTTTAAAATTCCTTTATCCTCCTTTGTCCATCCATCCATTCATTCAGGCTTTTAGTGAATGAGCTGCTCATAAGGCAAAGGAAGGAGGGTACATCCGCAACAGATGTGTACACACACACGCACACACACAGGAATGATGATATTGCAGTGTGTTCCATTAACCTCTTTACGCTCCATTTCTATCTGGCATTTCCCTTGTCCTTGTTTGCCCTCTCTTTATCTCTCCCTTTCTTTCTCCATCTCTTTCTCTCTCTCTCCTACTCTCTGTGACTCTTTGTTTCTTTCCCTCCACTCTTCTCTTTCACTCTGCTTGTCTCATTCTCTCTCTACCTCTTTCTTTCTGCATCTGTCAAGTGTAATAACAAAGTAATTCTAAATGGATGAAAGTAAATGTTTCTGTCTCCCTCCCTCCCTCTCGTCTCCCAGTTGATCACAGTAGGGTGAAGCTGGCATTTAAAACGGCCAATCAGGACACAGATTACATCAATGCCAACTTCATCAAGGTAAAAAGCAGAAAATCAAGTTGCTTGGCTTTGTTTTCTGACATGCTGTTTGACGCTATGTTGTTTGATTTGATAGTGTTCGAAAAATTATCATGGCGTAAAGGAGTCTAAATCACACTAAATGCATATTCTGCATTTTTATTCACATCCTTTGCGGGGACCTGTAAAGTAATTTACATAATGGATTTGTATGATAACACTTTTTTTCATGTGTGAATTTGTGAAAGAATACAAAATAATTATAGTGATTCTCTGTCTCTCTTTATATGAATAAACGTGATTGGTTCTCTCTTTCTGTCCATCTCTCCCTCCAGGGTATGGATGGCCCAGAGGCCTATATTGCAACTCAGGGCCCACTGCCTAACACTGTCTTCGACTTCTGGAGAATGAACTGGGAGTACAACATAGCTGTAAGTGTGGCTTACGGGATGGAGGGATGGATTGATGGATTGATAGAGGGAGAAATAGGCGGTAGTTAAGATGACGAAGGCCCTCTGGCTCACTGAAAGAGTCTGGGGCGTTGGGGCGTTGAGCTTGGGTATGGGTTAATGATGGATGAAGGAACAGAAATAGATGGGCGAAGAGGGCAATGGGTAAGATAATATGTTACTTAGAGATTGATCTGGGAGTACAACATAGCTCTGTGTAGTTATTAGTTATAAAAACTAAAATGTTAGTAATGAAAATAAATGTTTCCTATGGCTGTGATGAATTAAAAGGCAGATGGGGAGTGCTAATGGTTGAGCCAGATGGACAGATATGAGAGGGAGGGCTGGATAGAGGTGCGGTTGGGTCTACCTAGCACTGTCAAAGGCATGAGATTGCAACTGTGATTATCATCTATGGAGAACCAGAGGGAGGAGTGAAACCTATGATCAAAAAAGCCGTTCTTGTACATTCTGTCGTGCTAACTTATTAATGGGGGGGGAAATTATGCATTGCTGGGGACTTCTCATGACATGAGAGTCACTGGATCTCATTTTGGGAACTACAGCATTACATGAATAGAATATGTTGGAATTTAACATGTACGATTTAGCTGTGCGAGGTTAAGTCTAAATATTGACTGTAGTACTTCCTGTTTGTGTGTCTGCAGGTTATTGTAATGGCTTGTCGAGAGTTTGAGATGGGCAGGGTAAGGCTGGCATTTAGTCCCTGTGTGTGTGTGTGTTTGTCAGTGCACGTGTGCAAATTACGCATCTGTTTTATATTTTGTGCTTTTGCATGTCTGAGTGTGCTTGTATGTTTGTTTGTGTGTGTGAGAGAGAGAAATGGTGAGAGTGAGAAAGATAGGGCATGTGTGGCTAAAACCAAAAGTAAACAAAGCCATGAGTCAATTTGCATTGATCCTGCCATAAGCTTGTCAGTGTTTCTGGTCAAGGTGTTGACTGAGCTAATGACAAAGTGTGACTGATAGCCCTAATGAAGTGTACATATGCTTGTGTGTGTACATTTAAACCTGTGCATGTTTCACTTATACTTTCTTTGTAAATGTGTTTGTTTTACATGTCACATTAATTCAGTGTTTGAAAACAGAAGGAATCTGTACACAGGAAGCTGTGGTATCTATCTTGTGTTTGCTTGTCAGACAACTTCTCTGTTCCCTCTTCTTCTCTGGTTAGAAAAAGTGTGAGCGGTATTTCCCCCTGCTAGGGGAGGAGCCCATGTGTTTTGGCCCCTTCAGAATCTCCTGTGTAAGTAGACTCATCTCTAATATCGCAGCTGTGTGTGTGTGTGTTGGGGGGGGATCTGTGGACACTAGGGATCTATCTGTTATTCTGAATTTCACACATTTGTGTTCTCTGTTTCTGTATTCAGGAATCAGAGCAGGCCAGAACAGACTACTTTATCAGGATTCTGGTGGTGGAGTATGATAATGTAAGTTCTCTGATGTTTTTTTTGCCTTTATTTATCCAGGGAAGGGTTTTTTTTCTCACCACTGCCCATCTTCACATTAATCCAGTTACACAGGTGCACCTGGCAGCTGCCCAGTACAACCACAGTCTTCTACTGTTGGCCACTGATACGCTCCATTGGAGTGTTTTGGGGTTGTGTGCCTTGTTCAAAGGCATCATGACAGTGGTTGTTTACTGAGACAAGAGCTTTACACATTCACTTTCCCTCACCCAGATCTTCCCGGCTGGTCCGGTGATTCAAACTGCCGACCTACATGCCCTTTTAAAGATGTTTCTCCTGTGTCTGCCTGCAGGAATCTAGGAGGTTAACTCAGTTCCATTATATGAACTGGCCAGATCATGATGTCCCCTCATCATTTGACTCCATACTGGATATGATAGGACTAATGAGAGAATACCAAGAGAATGATGATGTTCCTATATGTGTGCACTGCAGGTTGGTATATGCATGCCACACGCACATGGTATTGATCCAGACTCCTGAGTCACAGATTTTCCCTTTCACTCATTTTTAACCACATTACTATTTAGAATTTCATGATTCATTGGGATTGCCAGTTATTTCATATGAGGTGGCAGTATGAGTGTATAATAGGTGGTCAAGAAGTCTGTCATTGTGGAGAAATGTTGCAGTAGTGGCTGGACCCAACACACACAAATGTAAATTTGACTAAAGGCTCTTGACTCGTGTACCCAAAATGCCAGCAATGTGGCTGCGCTTTACGAACAAACAAGAGAGACTCTTATTTGTCAGTCTCGTGAAACTTTGGGCTTGATGTTGGGCTGCACGCCTTTAGTCTGTGTTCATATGTACTCGTCTTATTGAAGCAACTCTTTGCTACAGTGAGTAGAGAGGTTGCTCAAGGCTGAGGATTTAAATGTCATTGGTCCAGGCAATGATTAATTCAAGAAAGCAACCTCAAAGACGGCTGTACCAGAAAGAAGAAATTAAGATGGTTAGCAAGAGTATATGAATGAAAAAAATGTGTGTGATTCATTAGGCTAGATCCTGGCTAGTTTATTGGGTCCTCTGCTATACACACATGCATGGGTGCACGTACACAGACGGACGCACAGTCTCCATGTGTGTGTAATCTGGTATAATGAGCAGCCTGAGGACATTTCCTGGTTTCACAGCAGGACTTAAAGCACTGGGTGTGTGTTATGTGTGTTTAGTAACCTATAGTAATATGCGTGTGTGGAACAACCGTGCTAATTAGACAGACTAGCAATTTCTAGCAGTGTGCAATGAAGTTTCATGATTTTTGTGTGTCCGTCAGACATGATGTCACATTATCTTAGCTTCTGTCTCCATCCTGTCTCGAGGATGGTTGTGTACGTGCATGCGTGATGGAGTGTTTTTCTGTATATACTCTCTCGTGTGACGCAAATGCCAAACAAGAATAGAAATTCCTGAGAGTGGGCACCGGTGAGGAGTGTGTCCTTGTGGATGTGTGTTTGTGATGTAGTGTGAGAGAGTTTGTCTTTACGTGAGGGATCCTGTTTAACCTAAACTCTATAACCGTGTCTGTACAGTGCGGGCTGTGGGAGGACGGGTGCTATCTGTGCTATTGACTACACATGGAACCTCCTCAAAGCTGGGGTATGTGAACACACGCACACTCCCACACACTCTTACTTAGAAACACACATATACCTGCACTGCACAAATACACGTGCCTACACACACACTTTCTACACAGTACGTTATCTTATAAAGTACATAGAGGGGTGCATCCTCCCTTACTATGTTGTTTAGTTTGAAAGAGTTGAAATTAAACAGTAAAGTCAAGAGAGAATTAACCCTTTTATTGTCCTGTGTGTTTTTATAGAAGATACCAGAGGACTTCAATGTGTTCCGGTTGATTCAAGAAATGAGGACGCAGCGACACTCTGCTGTTCAGACAAAGGTTTGCGTCATTTTTATTTGTCTATTTGTCAGAAAAAGTAACTGTGCGTTCAAACTGCACTGATTGCAAGCTGTAGAACACTGGTGGCCGATCAATATGCAAGACATATAGCAATTCCAATTAGTGATTGGGTGCTGATGGGTATTGCTGCGCAAAAGTGCAAGAAACCAGGCGGCTGTGGTTAGCATCGTCTGCCGTTTTTCTGGTTATCAAATGAATGGACTTCTACCGACTGGATTCTCAAGTTGTGCTTAGAAATGTTTAAAATGGTTATCAGCTTAGTTTTTGCAAACAAACTCCATGTCTTCAGGGGTTGTGACAACATTTTGCTTAACTACCCTCAGGCCTGATTTTGGAAATAGATATGTTCAAAGGTTTAAGCAGCATGAGTCTACGAGGGCATTTGTGGGCTTACATACACTGCATGAAAAAAAGAAGAAGTATTTGTACGTTTTATTCTCTATCTCTATCTCTCTAGGAGCAGTATGAGTTAGTTCATAGAGCGATCGCGCAACTCTTTGAGAAACAGCTGCAGCTACTGGAGAGTCCCACCAACACACAGATACATGATGGCACGGTATGACACACACACACACACACACACACACACCCATGCATGCCGTCTGGTGTAAAAAAAAGAAGACAGGAAGTCTCTGGAAAAGAACACAAATAATTAGTCACACGGGAGGAGGAGAGATTAGGGGGGAGGGAGGAGAGAGGCCTTCAGAAAACTGTTCTCTACACACATAGAACAAAAGTTACAGAGAATGTGTCAGAGACAGAGAGAGATCTCTTCTACTGGGGAGGCTCAAGACGACGGCACACAGTTAAGTGTTATATGTTAAATGTTATATATTGCACGTGATAGATGTGAATGAACAAACACGAACGGACACTGATCCATAGTCTCCCCTTACTGTACTGTGTAGTTGTGTGTAGGTGTGCAGATAAGAGAGACTGACAGAAAGCCAGAAGAGAGATCAATGAGAGAGAAAGAGAGGAAGACAGAAAGAAAAGACAGTTAGAGAGTGCATTGGCGGCTTTCCAGGAGCTCACTTCCTGTTTGGAAGCTGTAATGACATCACCACTGTCCCATAATGCACTATGAGCCTGAGAATAGATGCACTTCCGCTGGGAAAGAGCGACCCATGCAACACACACACACACACACACACTCATTACTGTACAATTGAAGACACTGGCTGACACTCTATAACTAAACCCTAACATAAAAGCTTTAAAAATGTACTTGAAAGTGCTCTATATCCATTATGGAGGGAAAACAATTTATTTCCTGAAGTTCAGTATCTCTAAAATATGAACGAATCAGTCTGTAAAAATGTAATTTCGTCAACCAAGGCCTTAAGTTACCTACTATGTTTTAGAAGTTGTTTTAAGTTTGTGCCGTCAATCATTTGTTAAGAGTAGGTGTCACTTTTTCCAAAATGGTGGATATGGTGGAATGCAACAATGCTTTTAGTGGGCAGTAGTTCATTATATACTTTTCATATCCCACAAAGTTGTAAGTCAAAGAGCACGCCACAGACAGACACACACAGATACACTTGGTTTGCTAAACAAACTTGGTGTGCTGTACTGACTCAGTCCATACACACATTGACTCATGTCCAGTCAGCCATTGTTAGTGACTAATACACCCACATAGACTGGAACGATGGTCTTAATGACAGTACTAACAATAAGCCTACACACACACACAGTTCTATGCTCACACACAGCCATTATTGTTTGCAGGAAGTGTCCCTACCAAGTTGATTCTCAAAACACACACACACACACAGGAAAAGGAGACCTGATTTGACCCTCTGTCTTTACCTCATCTACACTGAGTTCTCTGAAGTCAGTTCCTCAGCAAACTTTTATGCTCATACACACATACACTGGGCTTATGTGGCCTGATTCGCCCCTCAGTCATAAGTTAGTGTCGACTGAAGTACTTCCGTCATCTCATTATAGGAGCAGAGAGAAAGACGAATTAATGAGTCATGGGGGAAAAGAGGAAGAGGAGGAGGAGGAAGGGCAGAGATGAGAGGAGAAGAGAAGAGAAAATTAGTGGGGAGGAGGAGAGACAGTCTCTCAGAAGCAATTCTGAAGGAAGGAGGGGGAGGGGTAGAGAGAGGCCATGGGAGAGTCGAGAGATAAAGAACAGTAGAGAGAGAAGAGCGGTAGATATAGATGGAGATGCTTTACATTTGAATAACATTACAGTGCAATATGTGCTGTCAAAATGCACCTTAAACAACATAAGACTGAAATGTAGCAAATATGAACCAATAATACGTATATGGTGATGATATATAGATTCTTACTTACAGTAATTAGCCAATTAGGCAAGATAATTGGAATTTGTCTTTCCGCATAATCCTCCTAGACACACACACAAACACACACACAAACCCTTTTTCAGAAATGTAAGAGCAAGGGCACTACAGCACTTTGCATCTGAAGGCTTGAGTGGGAGTTTAAGTGTGTTTGTGTAGTGTTGTGTGTTGTTTATTTGTGTGTGCATGTGTGTCCAGGATGAGAGCAGTCCAGACAAGGCAGGCCACCAGTCAGATGATGAGAGATGGGACACACCACCCCCGAAACCTCCCCGCATACGCAGGTAACCCACCTTTACCACATTGTATGTTTGGGCAGTTGGAAGTATGAGGCTTTTTTTTAAAATATATGTACGTCAGGTACATTTACATTGGCTTAACTGTTCAAGTCTGCTCACATCTGCTTTCTTAGTTGGGCGAATTTGCGATTCGTTTCTAAGTTGTGTAACTTGGACGTAGTTCAGCAATAGAGTGACCCTTCCTCCACACAGCTGAATGGACCGGCGCACACAGAAGTGAACAGTAGGTGTGAAGTGTCACTGAAAACAATGGGTGTTGTGTTTGTTAGTAGGAAGACGGAGAAATTACACAACAGATTGAAAACAACATATTAAGTTGATCAAATACAAGCGGCAGATGTTATTTTGCCCCAGAGAAACCAATGCTTTTTGAAACACGAGTTCCCTGTCAACCCACTGGTACGCCAGGCCTCCACTCTACTGTATTTCAGTTCTGTTTGTTATTAACTACTGTTCTGGCCTGAGGAAGAGCTGTATTTGTAGATCGTTTTGCAATACTCTGCAACACTAGATCATAGCGTTGAACGCACCACCACCCTAGGCTAGTTGAAATAGAACTGTTATATCTCTCATCGCCCCCCTTTGAGAACACATACACTCTCATTTACTCTCTCTCTCACACACACGCATGCATGCACTCTCTTTCCCTCCATAGCTCTTTCTTTCTCTCTTCCACTCCCTCTCTCTCTCTCGTCTCTCTCTCGCTTCTATTTCAGTCTTTCCTGCTCAGACAGTCCCCTTCTTCTCTCTGCTGTCTGCTAAGCAGGGGTGCTCCTCTCTTCTCCCCTCCTCATCTTTCATTTAGCTATATGTGCCTATCAGGGGTTGTGCTTTACCCAGTTCATTTTTGCTCCCTCTTTCCCTCCGCTTATGATTCATCCATAGAAGGCGTAACCTATTCCCTGTTAATGCAACAATACACACTGTTGCCGGAAGCGTTGTCGTACTTGCCCCCAAAATGTCCTAGTCCGTAATCAACATTGTTCTTTAACCTCCATTGGTCAGAGTTAACAGCGCGTGTGTCTGTGTGTGTATGATTGGTTTTGTGTATATCTGTGTGTTTGTGTTTGCGTCAGCGTCTGCATGTGTGCATTCCTCATTCTGGAGGGAGCTTCATTTCAACTCGATGCCAAACTCTGAACCTTCCTAATAAGTTATCTTGTTTGACTGTTGGTAACAAAACCATTTATTTGAGGCAGCCCCACGTGACATCAGCTGAGTTCCAGCTGGTATGGCGCTAACTCGATCGTGCCCCTGGCTTGCTTAGCTTGTCTACTGTACCAGCCAGTTTAGTGGGAAACCAAACATTTTAGTTGTCTCTCTCATTCTCTCGCTCTCTTTCTCTACTTATCTCACTCTTCTTGTCTCTGTGTCCCTGTATCTCTCTCTCTCTCTCTCTCTCTCTCTCCTTGTCATCCCTTGGTTTCC
>OMOT01040783.1:0-10401 GCA_900312575.1 Acanthochaenus luetkenii | reverse complement strand
CCTCTCACATACACATTCTCCTCTCACATACACACATTCTCCTCTCACATACACATTCTCCTCTCACATACACACATTCTCCTCTCACATACACCCTTTCTCCTCTCGCATACACACATTCTCCTCTCACATACACCCTTTCTCCTCTCGCATACATACATTCTCCTCTCACATACACACATTCTCCTCTCACATACACACATTCTCCTCTCACATACACACATTCTCCTCTCACATACACACCTCTCCTCTCACACACACACATTCTCCTCTCACATACACCCTTTCTCCTCTCGCATACACACATTCTCCTCTCACATACACACATTCTCCTCTCACATACACATTCTCCTCTCACATACATACATTCTCCTCTCACACACATACATTCTCCTCTCACATACACACATTCTCCTCTCACATAGTCACATTCTCCTCACATACATTCTACTCTCACATGTACATATGTATTAAAGTTAAAATATATGAATGTGAGAGTGACAATATATATATGTGAGAATGTAATTAATATATGAAAGAATGAGAATATATGTATGTGAGAGTAAAATATATGTATGAGAGGCCCAGAATGAATTACGGCTTACATGGCTCCTCATAATATCTGCTGCTACATATAAACGGGTCCCTGATGGTCATACCATACTGGCTAATACTCAGTAGCTTAGCAAAAACAAGTGCACTGTGCTTCTAACTAATTTCCCCATATCAGAAGTGAAACAATTGTCAGATGAATTGGTTTATGATTGGTGGCCCCGGGTACGATTCAATGGTTCACTGGCACACACAGATATACACATATGCAAACATGACCATAGAGTATTTTTACGCACGTGCAGGCACACAACACACATAATGTATATACACATACACACACACACACTGCATGAATATAAGCCACTGTGTATTCTGTTGTTCACTTTGATGAGGCAGCCCGGTTGCGGAGGTGGGGGAGTGTCAGTGGCACTAAGAGCCCAGGAGGTGGTCTCATATTTACATCTGTGGGAGACCACAGTTTCTTCTACCCATAGAAAGTTCTATTCACACTTCTAACTGTTGCTGTGTCAGTCCCTGCTGACTCGAATCCAGACTACTGAGTTACCACTCAAGAAATATGGCTCTTGGCTCAACCTACTGCATAATTGTACAATCTTGTCACAGTACAGACACTTTAAGTTGTACGGTCAGGAGATCTTGTGCTTATGGTAGATCCTTTTAAATAATCAATTTAAAAATGACTCATTGCACATAGTAAATATTTTATATTTGTGGCTTTGGTCTGCATGTACTTTGAGTGTGCATGTGTGTTTATATACCTGTCTGTCTGTATCGTATAGAGCTAATGAAGCCGTTATGGGTGAGATGAATGGTCTTGACAGTGCCGGAGGCATCGTCATAGGTGAAGGTCACAAGGGTGGAGTCATACACCACCTCTGAGAGCCGTGCTGCTGGTGTATACCTTGAAAAACAGTGAAGAGAAAGGTTCACAACTAAGAATCACAACTGATTTGAATAATTATTATCATGTATAAAGAAGATAATAAATTACTAAGCTCAGCTGTTATATTTTAACAAACAGTATAAGTTAACGTTTTATTTTAACAAACAGTATTTTACAGTACAGTCAAATACACTTTTAGATTTAAAAACAGGTAATCATATCGTCCCCCACAAATGATGCAGGCACCCCTTGGGCTGATCGGGAACCAGTTGCATCGTCAATCAAAAGTTTCATTGAAATCAAACCAGCTGGTGTAGCAGTTACGGCCTTTCAAAGTCTGAGAATATCAGGCCAATAAATGTAAATGTTTTGAACACCGGAACGCAATGCCAGAATGCATTATGATCCCTTCAAGTTTTGTCAAAATCGGACCAGTGGTGTCTGAAATAGTATGATGCTAAAAATTGTGACCTGTAATTATAGTGTAATTATAGTGTATTTAGCCCAATCAGTGTCATTTGTAAAGATAGCTGGATGTGTGTAGCAAATTACGTGTCAGTTGGACTATAGGTGTAGGAGGGCCTTTCAATATTTTACATTTTGACCTTTAACTATAGCGCCTCCATCAGGCCAATGTTTTTAAACCCCAGATTACAGTCTGTCATCCCTCCAAGTTCTGTCAAAATCAGACCAGTGGTGTCTGACACAGCCTGATCCATAGTCTATAGCCCCACCCCACGATTTCATTGCGACAATAAAAGTAGCACTTGAGAAGCACAACACCATAGCGATACAGTCATATTTCTCTGATCAGCGCCTTCCTCCATACCTGTAGATAACACTGCGCCCGGTTCCCAAGTACTGAGTCCTCAGCAGCCGCCCATCAAGGCTGTAGTCCTGCAGGTAGAAGGCCTGGCTACCTGGGGGCGTGTATATGTTCCTGTAGTAACCAATGGACAGGAGCGACTGCAGGGTGTGTCTCACCATGCTGGGCATTGTCACGGCAACCAGGCGGTCTGTTTGGTCGTACTCGAACACATAGCGCCGCTGGCTATGCAGGAGCAGCATAATGGACTGCAAGAACATAGACACATGCATACTAGAGTTGCAATATCTTTGTGGTTTGCTGGACTTTGTAGGAACTAAGAAAACAGCCTTGATTTTAACTTGATGACAATGCATTTTTTTCAATAGGTTTTGAAAGGGTTGTAGAATTTTCTCATCCCATAGAGTATTGTGTAATTCTTCAATTGAAGTAAAAAGACGAAAATCACCAACATTTTTAAACCCAACAGCAACAATTTGGTTTTCATTCAAAAATGTATTTACACTAAGATTGGATTAATTTCAGTTTATTTAGAAATAAGGCTTTATCTTATTTGGTGTCAGTGTTATTTATTTGGACAGTAATGGCCAAACGCAATGCATCTGAAGTAGCTATTTGAAGTTTCCAAAATGTAAACGTTATATATATATATATATATAACGGATAAATATATGGACTGTTATCATGTCTGAGGTATAATATCAATGTATTAATAATAAATGTGGGTCTTATTCATTTCTAGATGGATCTCTACTAAAATCTCATTTACACATTTTGTCTTGGACCCAAAAAATTGCTCAAAACATTTCATGAGGAATATTTTATTTCAATTAATTATATAATTAATAACAGGAAATTATAGTTTATGTTAACTTTCAACTTCATCAAAGACTTAATTTTGTTATTTTTTTCAGTTTACTGAAGTACTTTTCATGCCTACTTTTAGTGTTAGTGTGTTTAGGTGAACCTATTAGGCCATGTGACATAGACTGAGGATGACCAACAGGTGTCTCTTTTGGAATTATGCCTTTTTACCCTGTTCTTATTTATACAGTGTTTTTTGTGTGGTTCTCATTCTTGCCTGAGGAAGGTTCTATGAGCGAAACGTTGCAATCAAGTATCATGCAGGTGTAGACAGTACACTACACTAACGACAACAACCTTGAAGCACACAAAGGAAGAGCATGTGTGTGAGATTGCTGCTAGTAGCAAAGAGACAAAAAGACAACAAATGAAACCAAATCTCAGCACGATACAACCACAGAGACCATCCATTGCATCATCACTCGGCATGTTCGCTGAACATAACTACGGGGTCTTCTTACCCTGTCCACATATGTGTAGCTCCAGATCTTGCCGTTGACCCAAGCTCTGGAGACCACCCTGTCGTTCTCATACTCCAGCCGCTCAGACCACTCTCCACGGTGGATCGCTGACAACAGTCCTCCACTGGAGTAGCTGATGTTGACCTCAGTGTACTTGCTGCTGGGGGACCAGACCACGGGACGGCCCAGCAGATCATACTGAATATGAAGGGTGAACTTTCGGTGGTCGTCATAGATCTTGCCCACCCGGGTGTTCTGGTCAAAGTCTATGGACAGCAGGTTCCTGTTGTGCGCCTGAAAAGAAATGGACAGCAGCCGATGTCAGCTAGAGAGAGGATGTGGAGAGAAGAAAATAGAACTAAAAGACATGTGGCAACCTTTCACTTTTAGTGATTATGATCATGATACATTATAAATAAGGCTGTAGACATACAGACATACACAGAAACAAAGCAACATGTCTCAGACATGCAGGTTTTATTAGTTTAGATGAATTAATTGTGACATTCAGTGCAAACCAGGTGTTCATATTAACAATAAATTGCTTTGTTAACAAGTGAGGAACCGAGTCCCGGGGATTGCTAATTAATTAGAATACATACGGATTAGTTGTCCTCTTTCATGTAATATCTTGTTTGTGTGGTGTACTTTCTGTGCCAGGGAGAGGGAAGGGGTGTGATAGTTCACATATGATACAGGGAAAGTACAGCTAAAAGGTTCAGTCATTTCACCTATCAGCTAACCCCAAATGACGTCTGCCCATGAATCGCTCCAAAACATCTAACTTGTTACTTAAACGTAAGATACCCTGCATTCATTTGGATACACTGCACTCGGCAATGACATTTCTGCGTTGTTTGTGGTAGAGTGTATAAAGTAAAAGGTCAGATTGTATAACTATTACCTTGATTAAAATGCTCCTGTGTTTTGAGGTGATGTAATTGGATGTATTCTTGCAGGTCAGTTAGCTCAGGCCAGTTAGCTCCGGTATACTGTCTGTGTTCAGTATTAGCTTGATTGGACTAATTAGATGTGTGTATGACTTATCTGAAGAATAGGTTGGTGTAAGCCTGAGGGTTTGGTGTTTTAGTGTATTACCCTGAGCCTGCGTTCATAAGTGCTGTAGTTAGTCTTGGCTTGCTCCTTCCTCTGCCTCCACTCTATCAGGCTGGGGGCGTGGTCTCCTGGCAGGCTGATGTTACAGCGACTGGCCGTGGGACTGACTCCTCCCCCAACACCTCCAGGGAGGAGGGGCTCCGTGCTGAGTGTCAGCTCCATCCCGCTCGCCAGTGACACAAGGAACGACCCATCTGCACTCGCTCGGTATGAGCTCTGAGCATGGTCTGGGTGTCGGTCACATGTCATATGTGGCACGCACACACGCACGCACACACACACACACACATACACACACATACACACACACAGTTAATGTAGTTCCTCTCCAATGATGCATCATTACACTTCTAACCTACTAATTGATCAGATCGACTGTCTGTTCCTGTGCTCAAGTATCAATATCACATACAATACACACACACACATGCACACAAGGATGGGAAAATGCAGCAACAGATCAAAAAAGTTTAAAATTGCCTCTCAACAAGGAACCTTGAAAAACTACAGCGAGAAACCGTCTCTGGCTCTTTCTTTGTGTGTATTGTTTAAAGTGCTCAAATCTCTCTATGGTGATCTCTAGAGAAATGTGAACTATACAGAAAGAGAGAGACAGTGGGAGAGAAAGAGAGAGACGGAGAGACAGACAGACAGACTCCATTTCCTGAACATACACGTGCTTCTGAGCTTTTCACACATTTTCAACAGAAACAGTTTCCCAGAAACTGCTCTTTCATGTCTATAATGTACTACATTCTCATCCCTGCCAAGGAGGTGCTGCTTTCTGTTTGACTAAGGTGTTAAAGAGAATGTATACATGCCAATAACATTTTGTCTCTTGTCTCTATCCTGTCTCATAACAAAATAATAAAAATAGTCAAAATAAATCAACTTTTTTTGGTCTAAACTGGATAGTTGATTCCATTATCGGGACTGATGGAGGTTTAATGAAGCTCATTCCATACACATGGTTACTGTTGTCTCTGAGGCAGGGAAAAGACACCATGACTTTGGGCATTCTTTGGGCGTTAGGTGCTTGTTTGAACTCTTTCTCTGCAGCTCTGTCATAACACTGCGCATGCCGGTGTGTATGCGCAGTGTGAGTGTGTGTCTCTGTTTTGTGTGTCTGTGTGCGTTATAACCATTTTTTCTCTCCCTGCAGTCCCGTCATTGTGACAACTGCTAGAAAGCAATTAAACGGACGACATGAGAAAAAATTGCCCCCATGAGCAGCTTCTCCACTCCACTCTCATTTTGTAATCTTCTCATCTCTGCCCTCTTTTCCATTTTTGCTTCCCAGTTGTTAGACATTTCACTGGTCAGTTGAATCTGTCTTAGATACATCCTTTTTGTAAATACATACATATCAGTTTTACTGCCCATTAGCTTGCTCATTGTCAGAGGTCAGATCAGGTCCATATGTGAATTATTAATAGGAATGAATTAATCATTTTTCACAGACAAGCGGTGAATCTCCCGGACACACATCTAGTGTAGCCTACGAGGAAGAAGAAAAACACTGGTCTGTGCATCTGACCTGACCGGAATAACAGCTTATTGCAGTTTGCCAGTCATAAATGTTTAAACATCACCGTAACCTTACAATCTGCCCTCCCTATACATCTGTGTATATTGTCTGTGGGTTAGGACCCACCAGATGAGTCACATACAGCCTAGAGGCAGAGTAGAGGCATGTCAGTGGTGAACTAGATGGGTGCAGATGCATGGTTGAGTGGTTATATCTCTCCTGCTTGTCAACCAGTGAATATATGGGGACATTAGATCTGTGCCCCCATATGTTTCGGATTCTGTGTAAACGAGCTTGTCTGCTTGCGGTTTATCGACTGTCCTACTGCCCTGTGAAGAGTAAGACATTTGCCCAGTGTGCCCACCCTGTGCCATGATAGTGTACCTTGTCTGAATGTGTAGATGGTGTCACTGGCAGACAGGTTGGTGCTGGTTACAAAGTTATCACGGTTGGATGCCTCCACCTCCACCTCCACCCGAGACCAGCGCTCCAGGTTGCCATGGAAACCGCTTACCTCGCCCGTGGGGAGGGTGATGTTGGTCACGTGGCCTTCGCTGTTGTACCTAGGAGAATAGATGCGGACAATAATGTACGAGCACAAACGCACGAGGGTGTGTAAGTGCCGCTCACACATATATATATGTATGTGTTACAAATACACACACATGCCCACAACCATGGGTTCTTGCAAACACACACACACGTACACACACACACATACACACACACGCACACAAACACTGTTACTCTATATTTTCCTCTCACACACAGTGGCACAGAGGAAGTGTCACATATGATTTATATGTGTAATTATCCAGCTGTGAAATTTGAGACAGAGTGGGCTGGCAGCGCTGAATAATCCAGACAGATGTGTGTATGTGTGTGTACACATAATACTACACGTGCGTATGATCAAAACGTTGCAGAGACGTCCTTCAGCTAATCAGTCAGTGGAGTAATGACTAAATACAAAATACATTTTCTCCACCTTGCTACAGTGATGCTGATATACATTTTACCACCAGATGGCACTCACATAATTCACATTTCCCACCGCTAACATAAACTGTATCCAACATCAACACATATGTGCACCCACACACTCCCCCATACAGAGTTAAGAAAGAAAGAAAGAAAGAAAGAAAGAAAGAAAGAAAGAAAGAAAAAACAACAATATATAGAGAAAATGAAAACTGTAAACGTACTCATAAACAGTGGTCCAACTGTTCTCATCACTCTTGGTTGCTAGGAGACCAGTGTTGCCATGGTAAGTGATGTGGGCGATGTCATGGCCTTGAGCTGACACCTTTCTCAGTGTTCCACTGTTGCTGAGCGACAGCCAGTACACCTGTCCGCCAGGTAGCGCCAGCCAGAGTGGCACTCCGCGGGCATCTCTCCTCACCTGAAGGCCCTGGCCATCTCGCCCTGCCAGACCAGACAATTTGCCGTCCGTGGTGTAGGAGAAGTTATACAGGTAGTGGCCAGTGATCAGGTGCTTAGTGTACAAGTGGGAGCCATTCTGTCATGGAAAAGAAGAGTGAGACATGGGTCAATCAGCACACAAAACACCCATTTACTGTATTCTGTTCATTCACGCATACAGGAGCAGTTACGATACGAAGATGATATGGATCTTATCCTGAGTGTGACCATATGCATACTAGTATCCAAAATACTTAACAGCATGGAAACACACACACTCTATCTACAGCATATTCTATAGATAGAGCTCAGACAATTACTCAGGTTGTCCATGTGTACCTGGCTGAAGACATACAGCTCCTGGTCCAGAGGAGAGCTGATCTCCACCAATCCGGTTGGGCTGGGCTGAGGCTGGTTGGGGCTGACAGCTCTGATGCGGATGTTGCCAAGATCAGCGATATACAGGGTTCCATTGGGGGCCACGGCCAGAGAGGAGGGGGCTTTCAGACGAGCATCGCGGGCATAGCCCCCGTCACCTGATAAGGTAATGGCAGAACATTTGACCAATGAGGACAAACTCCACAAAAACTAAAAGCGCACACACCCTCCATTATACACACACAAACAAATGCATTTCTATCTACCCCACACACACACAAGCTTTGCAAAATATGAAGATCCCATGGTGCCGCTTAAGCGTTTATCAGTTTGGCTCAGGACTGGGACTTGTTGGGATACCATAGCTCCCCTATGGAGTGGATATGACCACCTTGATGGTGACCTCAGCCATATAAAATAAGATTAAGATAACTTTATTGATCCCCTAGGGGAAATTCAAGTGTCATAGCAGCAATTGGCAGAACAATGTCAGAAATAGAGGCAGATAATAACACACAGGTAATAATATGTACAGGTAATAGAAGGCAATATAAATAATATAACTATACAAAATACAAAATAAACGATAAAAACATATCGCCTAGTGGTGTTGAACATTCAGCCTGTGCAATAAATGGGCTCCTGTGTAGATTGAATCAAAGGATATAGATTACTTTTCTTTTTTTAAAGATTAGATTCAACTTTATTGTCACTGCACAGAGTACAAGTACTATGCCAATGAAACATAGTTTGGCATCAAACCAGAAGTGCAATATAGTAACATAAAGTGTAATATGTTACAAAATGAATACAGAATACATATGAATATATAGTATGTACAGTGATATAAATGTGATTATTGTTTATAAATATGGGTACAGGATGTAGAATATGGGTGGGGAATTAATACAAATAAATAAAGTATATATATACTATGTATGGTACAGAATATACATGTGCAATAAGAAGTAGTGCAAACAATATGGAAAAAGGTTTTAGTGTCATTGGTGAGATGCAGAGGACCAGACTACAACTTCAACAGGGTGACAGCTACATGAAAGAAGCTGTTCCTGAGCCTGTTAGAGCGGGAACGGAGACTCCAGTAGCACCTCCTGGATGAAAGGTGTGGTTTGGGTGAGAGGTGTCCTTTATGATGCCTCTCGCCCTCCGAAGACATCGCTGGCGCTGGAGGTCCTCAATGGAGGGAAGCTGGGTACCAGTGATACGCTGGGCAGTCTTTACCTCCTGTTGCAGGGCGTTCCGGTCAGAGACAGTGCAGCTGCTGTACCACACTGAGATGCAGTTGGTAAGAAGCTCTCAATGGTGCAGCTATACATAGTCCAGAGATATGTAATCTCCATGTGCAACATAGTGCAGTTTGGGGGGTCTAAGGAGCTACGGTTATTGTGCAGTTGGGGTGAGGGTGGGAGGATGGTCACAGCCGACTGGTGCAGGGATCACTGGTCATGTTGACCGTGTTGAACAGTCCGATGGCTGCCGACACAAAGGAACGCCTAAGACGTTCCGTCCTGCAACATGGGAGGATGCGCCTGTGGCTGAAGGTGCTCCTCATCAGCCGCAGATCCTCATAAAGGATGGATGGGTTCTCCAGGATGGCGTTGATCTTCACCCTCATCCTCCTCTCTGCCACTACCTCCAGACTGTCCAGTTTGAGTCCTACCACAGAGCTGGCCTTCTTCACAAGCTTGTTAAGTCTGTTGGCATTCCCCGCCTTGATGCCGCCTCCCCAGTACGCCACTGCAAAGAAGAGTGCACTGGCTACTACAGACTGGTAGAACATCTGCAGAAACACAGACCACTCCAGAGTATTGATGATCTGCACTCGGAACTAGGAACCTATAAGAGTGCAACATCTCTACCTCCATCCCCTGGATGGTGACAGGGGTTGGGGGCTTCCTGCTCCTTCGACTTTGCACCACTATCTCCTTGGTCTTACCGATGTTGAGCTTGTTGTTGCACCGTCCCACAAAGTTCTCTACTAGGTCTCTGTATTCCTCCTCATTGTTCTCTGTAATGCCTGAAGTGCTGCAGGACCAGTCTCTCGAAGGTCTTCATGACATGTGAGGTTAGAGAGACTGGCCTGTAGTCATTGAAAGCGCTGGGACGTCCTTTCTTGGGCACCGGGACAATGCAGGAGGTCTTCCACAGCTGGGGAACTTTCTTCAGCCTTAGAGAGAGATTAAAGAGGTGTTGGAACACTCCTGCGAGCTGCCCAGTGCACACGTTGAGCACCCTGGGATTGATGTTGTCTGGACCCTTGGTTTTATTCGGAGCTTGGAGAGTTGCCGTCTCACCTGGCTGTGTGTGATGAATGGGCTGGGGGGTA
>OMOT01040778.1:0-10345 GCA_900312575.1 Acanthochaenus luetkenii | reverse complement strand
CTGGAATCGTGACCACCTTTCACCCCACTAGCGACGGCGCTGCAGTCTCCCTTCCCTCAACAACCAGCGTCCAGGTGCCCTTGAGCAAAACATTTAACACCCAGTTGCTCCAGTGGGGTGCAGTGCCGTCACTAAGGTCTTTCTTGGGTTAGGCATTTCATGATCTTTTTTACTACAGCTACAGATGAGGAGTGATGAGCACATACTGTATATCATATACATTGAAAGTTCTATATATTAATTTATAACTGTTTATCTTTTGCACAACCTGAACTGAGCGAGAGAGAGGAGAAGGAGACGGAGACAAAGAGAGACGAGGGGAGGAGAGAAATAAGAGGAGGCATTCAGGAGGGCAGGAGGAGACAGACGGCAACAGCTAAGACAGACATCACACTACAATATACAGTATCACCGTGGGCCTTACAGACTGCTGCTCAGTGTTTACTATGCTGCTTCATTTACACCCACGTATAATCATATCAAATTGCACCAGACTGATGCATTTTGCTGTTCAAATTTGACTAATGATCTCGTGGGGGAGGAAGCCCCCTACTATGGTTCTGTAATTTCCTCTGGGCTGAGCCTCGGACGTTCTGAAAGAAGACTGTGGTTGTACTGGGTGTGTAACTGTGTGCATGTGAAGCAGACCATGCATGCTCAGTTGGCTTTCCCAGGGTAAATAAAGGTTTAAAGAAAGAACAAATTGAAGAAAGTCCTCTCCACTCACCACTCTTGCAGATAGGACAACACTGATCAGGCTCATACTCGGGGTCCACACACTCTGTCTGAGGGCACGCTGCCACAGAGCATAAAACCTCTCCACTTGGCTCACATCGGCACTTCTCACATGGAGACACCTGGATAGCAGGAAGGAAATACTAATTAACACCCCAACAAACAGCACACACACACACGAAATAGAGTCTCTTCCTCTTTATTATTTTCTTCCTATCTCTTGCTCTTTGTTGCCCTCAAACTCTCTCTGTCTCGCTTCCTCTTTCAGTCTCCCTCTCTTTCTCTCGCTCTCTCTCTCACACACACACACACACAAAACCTGTCTGCCTGTCTGGCTAGTCTAAGATGTATGAAGTAAGTACGTATTCAGCGTGAGAGCTGCATCCACAGGGAAGTCCCGCCCTACTCGGCTTCACTGGAAATGAATGCTTCATTTTAAGGGAGAGCCGAGTCGAGAAATTAACTTCACTACACAATCAAGGGATATGGGGAAATCAATAGGAATGGGAAAGAAAAGACAGATGCTCCCAATTTCTGTGGTGCGTGAACAGAGTGCAAAATGGCCTGGTTAAACAAGCTTTACCGTGTGTCTAGGAATAGAACAAATGTGGGACAAAGGCTGGGGCTGATGATCACACAGTTTGGATTTGTCATCCAGCGGCCACTATGCGGCCACTTGTATCAAGCAGTGCACCTTCAGTCTTAACGAGAGAGCAAAGGTTAATCCTGAGAGCGCGGCTGCAGATTGCAGAGGCTTGTGCCTCCGCACGGCTCTCCGCTGTGAAAGATGGAGCGAGGCGGCACTTAGTGTAACACCCCAGAACATAGCAATCAACCGTAAAAACCTGCCTGTTGCTTTGTTTTGAAGCAGCCTATATACACTATGGAGTTATGATATGGTTATAACTGTGTAACTCTATCATACGTGTCAACAAACTGAATGTGGACGCACTCTGACTAAAGTTGCATTACAAAATACAGCCTCCGGTAATATTCAAGCGTTGTGTGAGAAAAGACAAGTGCTGACCTTTGCCATTTAATTCTGCCTGCCTGCCTGCCTGCCTGCTTGCTGCGAGGCAAGGTAACTAGCTTCTGTGTAGTGCCTGTGATAAACTCAATTGAACGGTGGGGAATGTTCGGTCAGCAGTTCTTGAAAGTTTGAGCATGTCAGAAACGAGGGAATGCAGTTAATGGGCTCACCTTAAACTCTTCTAGGGAAGCGTAGATCTTGTCCCGAAACTCGCAGTAGTTCTTTTTCTCCTTGCACTGCGGGCAACACTGGCTGGTGTCCACCTTAATGCAGCGCGGGTGAACCTTGGGACATTCTGGCTTGGAGCACAGAGGCCCCTCGTCCGTGCAGAGGCAAGGGCACATCGAAGGGCCCGGGGTGAACTGGTCACCGATGGCAAACACAAAGCCGCTCTCATCCATGCAGCCTTTACCCCTATAATCTGGGTAGGCGTACTCATCGATGGCGTCCAGGGAGAGGTTGACTTCGCTGGTGGGGCCTTCGTCTGTTTGGTTCGGGCTGTATTGTTCATCCCACAGCTCCTGGGACTTCCCTCCCTTAGGTCCTTGTTTCTGGGAGCTGACGTTTGGCCCGGCCCGGCTCGCGACAGTCCTATTGGCCTCTCGGTTGCCCTCCACGCCCAGGGCATTGGTTCCCTCCGGGTGCTGCTCACCACCGTAGGCCAGCGGCTCGTCGGAGGCCTGCCCGTCCGGATGTTTATCCTCCCTGGCCTGGGTCAGCACCGTTTCCAGACGCTCTCGGCTCGCCGGTAAGGGTGCCACAGTGCCGCTCATCAGGAACCCGAGAACAAAGAGAACTTCAGCTGTCATGGCAACGGAGTGCAGCATCTCTCCCCACCACCAGCTAGGTGGGAAAACACCTTGGCTCACATAACACACTTCACATCTCAGGTGTGAGCCAGTACATCTGGAAAGAGAAAATTAAACGAGGGTTATTTCCTCAGGCGTGGGGATTGTCTCAGTTAGCCTCTAGAACTGTGGAAGAGATGTGGGTGACTTTAGGGCACTGCTCTATCCTGTCACACAAACAAACTCCACAGAGCCTGACGCAAGCCTGTAGGATCAGTGAATTGGATTGTCAGAATAGGGAGTATTCATAGGGGCGTGTCAGGAAATCAATACAGCTTCGTACTGTAACACTTCCTTGCATCAATCGCTTCCAGCAGTGACAGAGTGAGAGGAAAATGGACCTGACTCTAACACTCTTACGCTCCCGCTCCTCTCGTGGAACAAAGAATAAACATCAATCTCCGCTTTTTGAAATGAATCGCAGTGAACTGTACAAAAACAGAAAAGAGAAATTGATGAAAATGGAACACAATTCTAGTCTGGAAAGATGAATTTACTATAGCCAAAAGAAATAGCCATATCAGTGTAATGTGCCACATCAGTGTAATGTGCCACTAGGGCGTGAAGTACGGTAAGATGTCAGCGCCCACTTTCCTTGTATAGGAAGCATTTGGGTTCAATTGAAGAGCGCCTGTCGGCAGGAGCTGATTCTTTCTTTAGCGATTGCCGTGAGCCTGGCAGATCGCAAAATGTGAGTAACTACCTGAATTGTGCAACTTGTAGTTGATTTAGCTATGGAAAAGTCATGATGCTTTTAGCGTATGCCTCGTCGAATGGGCTGCAGATGGGATGCCAGCAACCCGATTAGGGGCAATTGCTGGTACATTGTGTTGTAATAACTATTCAATTGTTCACAATGGGTGGGGCCCTGGTGGGTAGGCTGAGGCTATACGGCCGTTTGTATTATTTTGCATATAACATGATCAATGTACTTTAGATACCATGGAAAGTGTTTGATTGTTTCTGATGTTTGATGCTCGTTTTCTTTCTTTTAGTTGTTATGTGTAGGAAGTCTATGCCACTGGTTTTCTAATCTATTAAAAATAACCAATGTAAAACAGATTTGCCAATTTGACGCAATGGCCAGTCTCAGAATCGTTACTATATATGAATACTGTGAAATATTGGAGCCTCTATTAATGAGGGTGAATCCTTATACCCAGGTTACAATTTGGCGTCACAAACAGGATTACAATTGGCAGGTCAGTTAGCGAGGGCTCGGGCTGGGGGAAAAAGAAGAATAAAACAGTGACATAGGAGGAAGACGTCAGCCATCTTGAGATTTACGCTGCCACACTCCTTCCCCTGGCAGAAGATGTCTACTCACGAGCCGGAGGAGGAAATTAAAGCCCTCAAGGAGAGGTTGTTTGAAAAGGCTGAAATGGACAATTTCACAATGAAGCCAGACCTGCTCCAGTTTTACAGAGAGCCATTGCTGCAAAACTGAAATACTGTAAGTCCACTGAATATAGAGTATCTCATGGTTTTGTTTTAATTCAAATGAACAGCACCAAACGTTCTCTAGTTTTCAGCACTGTGAGTAGATAATATGGTGGCCCTTCTTTATAACAGTTCCAGTCAAGTAAAATCCATGAATCAATGGCAGACATGTGAGATTGCGCATTTTTGTCTTGTGCTTAACTTGATTTGTTGCGGCATCTTGACGTTCAAATACCTGCTATGATGCTGTGTTCTGTGGCCTGCTTCCATTCATTTCCTTTACACCGAATGTTCAGTGTCTTCGCTGAGTTCCATGTAACAGTGATGTTGACATTTATAGCTTCTTTTCAAAGAAGGCGAGATGACTAATGGCTATGTATTGACTGGCTCAACAATTAGCGGCAAAGCCTTGTCTGGACTCGTTTTAAGAATAGTCCTCCACACAGTATTGATTAATTTGTCAACCTCAATTAACACAACTAATTTCCAACAGACAGTATAGGAGCCCTAAACAGGAAATGAAGATAATAACAACAACAACAATAATAATAAACAAAAGCTATGCCATTACTTAAAACTGACAGTAAGCTACAGTAATTAATTTAGATGTGTGAGAGCACATTTTCTTTCACAGAAAGAACAGAAATAATATTGGGAAATGTCGAAAATTGGTTTGACTGTTTTGACAAATTATGCCCAAAATATGCCAAACCAGAAAATAAGAAAATCCACAGTAATTATTTTCAACTCTACGTATGAAGTGAAAGTCTCTCCATATGTAAGTCATGCATTTTGATATTCATGAATTCTGATCCACTCAGAGGGGGGGAAGGCTGAAATTGACTGCTGGTATTTGAGCTGTGTTTGAGCTGAATTGCTATGTTGGAGGCAGAATCTGCGGTGGAACCGAGAGGAAGCAGAATGAGGTGCATACCGATAATGTTGCAGCTGAGAGAGAGAGAGAGAGAGAGATGGTGCCAAAGCCTCATTAGTAAAAGGATCTCATTTGGCTTTTCTCAGCCTCACCTCCCCACCTTAACAGCTGTTACTAGCTGTCACACTGATACCGCTGTTGCTTGTATCTCCTCTCCTTCAGGACTGAGCACTGTGTTGCCCTCAGGCTAGTTGTCTGGGCTCAAACTGGCCACAGCGCTACACTATCCTAATATTGATCTGTTCTTTACCCTGACCCAAAACAACAACATATTTCCAAGGCAACACCAAGGAAACTTTGACTAGGACCTCTGGATTTCAAGTTGTTTATTAACATCCACTGCACCCATATACCATCTTAACATTTAATACAGGCCACACCTTGTTAAACTGAAAGTGCAAAAGGCAGTGAGAAGCCGTGCCAGCCTTTGATCCTAGACTTGTAAGACCTTGTGACTGGGCATGTGCCAATCACAATAAAACTTTAGAATCTGTACAAATTCTTAGCCATATAGCAAAATGTGTGCCAAATTTCATGACATTTTAATGTGCAGTTTAAAAAATGCTTATGGTGCCCCCTGTTCATCATTTTTTAAATGCCTTTGCAGGTACCATTACTCAACATACAGTGTGTGCCAAGTTTCATAATGACTGGACAAATTGTCATGGGAGTAGTGGCCAATTATGTCATAGGCCACACAGTTATAGTGTCCCATATAAGCCATTTGGTGAAAGGTCGTGGATTTATCTTTGCCCCACGGCCCTACAGAGTACTCAGGTTTTTGCTTCACTGCTCTATCTTGAATCGTTGACATCTTGGTTGGATGCACACGTGGGAACACAGGCCTACAAACAGACTTGAGGACCACAATATAATGTATGAACACATCTCCACAACGTAGTTAGAAGTTACTGTGATGGACTATTACAAAGAAAAATCATCAGGGTTCATTTAATTGTGAGAGTGTAACAAATCAACACCCTTCAGAGTTAATTTAACACTTAAGATAGTTTTGAACAGCCGCCCCCGGAGCCATATCAGCTCTGTAGGCGGACAAACAACTCTCCAATCAACACTTGTCAACTCCAAATAATGATCACTGAAAGTTCAACACTTATTAATGGAAAATTAGTAGTGTAGTTTTGTCTCGAAGCACACGGAGTTGAGTGGTCACGTGGTTTCCCACTTTCCACATCCGTTTTGAGCACTAACAAGATTCTACATAGATCCACACCTTCAATCGGTCCTAGCAATCACCAAGCAACAAAAAGATTCCAAGATGCAACAACACGCTATATGGCCATTATTATAGTTTGGTAGTGGGTTGGACCAAAACAGTTTGTGGAACCAGACAGAACGCTGCATATGGTGAAGGCCATTATAAATGATCGGTCATAACTCCCAATTGGCCTCAGTGCTTTATTGAATTGTGGGTAGTGAAAGATGGTTTCTTTTTCTCAAGCCACACTTATTGCTGATAAATAAATAATGATGCAAGCAGAAACTGTGAGAACTAATTTGGACTAAATTGGAAAACAAAACAGAGTAGCATAGTCTGCAGTTAGTTAGTTAGTAGCATAGTCTATCATTTAGTCAGAGCCCTGGAGTAAAATACAGTTTGTCTTAAATATACAGTACTGTGCAAAAGTCAGACCACCCTTTCGTTTATTTCATTTCCAGTCAAAATGTTTCAGTGTCAGAAAAAAAAGCAGGAAACACTAAATTACACAAAAGCCTCCACAACTAAATATAACATCACATTATTCAGCATTTAGTGTGTCCACCCTTTGCCTTTATAACAGCTTCCATTCTTTTTGGGAGACTTGATTTGAGTTTTTCAAAGAAATCTGCAGGGACATTCTTGTAAACACCTCCAAAGTTCAGTCTTGGAAGTTGGTTGCATTTTCTACTTCTCACGATCCAATTAAACATGTTTGGGATTACATTAAAAATGAGGAGTCCCATTTTCGCTATACTATATCTTACTCCCCCAAAGATTTAACTCTTATTGTCATTAGTGTTGAAGGTGTTTGTGTCGTTTTCTGTTAAATATATGTTTCCTGCATTATTGTTTGACACCAAAAAATGAATAATCTGTACTGAACTGCCATTTGACTGGAAATTGAATGAACGAAAGTGGTCTGACTTTTGCACAGTACTGTACATTTCAAAAACATCTCTACCCATATAATACAATTCAAAATAATCAAGTTGTGCAACACTTTATATGAAGTGTTAGAAACTGGGATCCGTTTTAAAATTCCTCCACCACTGAGCCTGCCAGCTAAAGTCAGCACACAGACCAAGGATATAAAAGTTGTCAGTTCAAACCTGAGGCCCGACAGGTCTAACAGCACGAAGGCTGATTTCCATTCAATTCAATACTACACTATTAGAACCAAGATTCAATATCACTGAAGAAAAATATCCTTCTATGAGCAAGACATAGATACAAGATATAAGCTGCTAATCAAAATTATATTTCAGAGACATTTCCACTATGTTAAGAATACATTTCTTGGAGAATCATTGAATACTTGTCATGAAAATTGTCAAATTTAAAGATACTGAATATTGGCACAAAATATCAGTTATAGGCAGATTCAACACAGAAATACCTCTATCGGCATCGGCTTTCAAAAACTCTTATCTGGCAAACATTAATATGAACAATAACTGCCATTGCCCTGCATTAAAGCTGTGCTACGCTCATTCTGAAAGTACAAGGCCCATGCAGTGGTGGAAAATCATAATTGTTTGCTGTACGCTAGTAATTTAACCATCATAAAGTAGCACTTTGCTATGCTGCTGTACCATAAACATCTTATATTGAAGTGTTCCCAGTCCCTATAGTCTTGCAGAGACCTAACCATTTTTCCACTGACATTTAAATGGTGCAGTAGCTTCCTGCACAAGAGAGTATTAACTCAACATTACCCTCGGTGTTTGGCAGGAGGAGTAGGTTCAGTTATTACCGTCAATGTAGATGTAAATCACTCTGTCAAAGGCCAAAGTTGTGTCTGCATCTCAGGCTATCGAACAAAGCCGGTTTGACCACTGAGGTGCAGCGACAATGATTAATCAGGCAGGTGATTCAACCTGCCTGCTAGTTCACGGTTCAGAGAGCCAATATGGCTCATAAGTCATGAAAAACTAAATAGTACAAAAATAGCATCTTATTAGTATCTTATTAGTCATGGTAAAGCGGAGGAAATTTACCTTGACTAATAAGATACTATTTTTCATATAGATTGAATTGGCAAGGTTTCAATAGCACAAAGCATGGCAGGTTAACCCGCCTCCCTGCTTCTTTGATGTCACTCAAAAGGTTTCTTCCACCGTGGTTGATAGCTTTTTCACTCACACAATACTGCTATAAATAGGTGCAAATCTACTGAAGCAGAGCACTCATCTCCAAGAATTTCCTCAGACGGTCTGAGACGTTTTTTTGTCCAATTGTTTATTTCTAATTCTCATTTAGTCATATTTTCTGTATGGTGTGGACGTGGCTAAAACAATAAATGCAAACATAAGATGGAAGATTTTGGATGAAAACAGGTAAAGTCGCTCTAATCTGACATCACAGAAACGTACTGTGACAGTAAGTCATAGCAACGTTGTATTAGAGAGAATGATACAGCTGTCGTGAAGCTGACAGCATCCTTCCTGTTTGGATCTCTGTGGAATGCAGGTATTGTACAGAATATCTGTTTTATACATGTTTATTATCCCGCTGACAATGAGCTCACAAAACAAGCAGTTCCCAAAGATCACATTGTCTTAGAGAAAGAAATATGCAAGTTATGTTACTCTATAAATTCTGATTGGATGTCGTTTAGAGGAAAGCCAGAATTAACTCACACTGACAACATGCCCTTACTTAACCACTGTGTACAATTAATTTATTACACATTCAAATATTTACACTATTTCAACATCCCCATCATACCGTTGATGGCAAATGTGAAATGCACCAATTTACTTTGAGGTCTGCTTCAATTTATGACAAGGCAGATCATGGGAGATGAAATGTGAAGTGTTTCGACAGCGGTGGCTAGTGGGCTTGGATTTGACAGGGCTGAGAAAGCACTGAATTAATGATAGCAAACTATTTACATGGATAAACCGTGTGAAATGATTGAATCCAATTAGATCAATACGGGACTGTAAGGCAGAATCCAAGAGTATTAAGCCATCTGCCAGTGAATAAAGATCGCTGCAGGGCTGTCTAATTGAATTACTGTATATCCATTGACTGTTAAGTGACCCAAATCCAGAGAAGGTTTCCTCAAACAACCATTGCAAAATCAACAGTCCCTGCAAAACGGTCATATGATTTTAGGATTATGTGGACTGGAAATAGGTAAGAATTTGCTGATACACAAAGCCTGCCAAGCAAAAGTCTGGGCCAGGAAATACATTACAGAATGCAAAACAGGTTGGTTTTTCATATTACTACTTCCTTAGATGTGGTGATAATGAAGGTCATCTTGAGCAAGAGGAACCACAAGAAGATGTGCGGTGATGATGATGATGATGATGATGATGATGAGTAGCGTATTTTGGTCACTTTTTTGACTTTATTGCCAAACTGTGCTCGCTCATATCCAGTGGTGTTAGCTGTAAGTAAAAAGGTGTAAATAATAAACTATTACCTCCATTCAGTGATCATGATAGATCAAACAACCACCAATAGAAACGGAACTATACTATCACAAAAGCATGAATTCATGCTTCTTCTTCTTTCTTTCTTTGTTCTTAAAAGACCATCATATAACTTACAACAGTTTACTACTACTTACCACTATGAATTTAGGTCAAATGTCAGTCTAAAAAAAGGTGGGTAAACTCTATTCCGCAAACAAAAAGGTGGCTCATAAACTAATATCCCTCATAGGCTCATATCCCAATTCTGGTTTCAGAGGCAGTGTGGACTGAATGTTGCATCTTGAAGTGTGTAAGCAAAGAGCCTTTATTGCGGATATTGAAACCCCTTTGATGCTTATTTGAATCAGCCTAAGCACATCCGACCTATTTACATCTAAATGGAAATACAGCTCACCTCTATGCTGACACCTTGTACAGCCACTCTACAGGCACAACAGCCCACCCATCACACACACACACACACACACACACACAACAATCTTCATTAGTCTTCACCATGGAGCCCATTTACAGGCTATTGTGGTATATTCCTTTTAAAATAACTGGCGTTATCAATCACCCTGGGTTGGTCAAATCCTCATGAAACGCACACCAACACCATTTCCCACATATTACACCAGGCACTTCATCCCCATGAAACTAAGTTGATGTGAGCTGAGCAACGAAGCAATGCAGGTAACAAAAAAAACA
>OMOT01040769.1:4829-20443 GCA_900312575.1 Acanthochaenus luetkenii | reverse complement strand
AGCCTTTACAGTGCTGCAAATCTTGTCTGAGTTGCTTAATTTGATGGGGAACATTTACCAGCAGCAGGAGACGGCAACTGAAGCTCCAGCACTGGAAGGTCTATTATCTCCACCGCTGCACAGGAAAAAGAGCATAACTTAGTTTTCAATCGACACCTTTCAGCAAATCCAACACTTTACAATGATTTGACTTACATCTCCATATCTCCCCTTTATAGAAAGAGAGGAAAGCTATTTACATTCACCAGAATTTCTCTCACTTCCTCCGTATTCAAATATAGCAACGCACGACTCTCCCTCCCCTTTGTTGCGCAAATAACCATCTCAAAAGCTCCTTAAGAAGGACGACAACCAGACATCTGTGTCCGGAAAACAGGAGTATTACCCACTGGGTGTGGTTACAGTGAAGCCTGTCCTCCTTTCCTTCAGGGTCATTCTAGAGATCGAGGAGCCGGCAGCAAACCACAACGGAGGTCAGCTCCTGTTTGGTCTCGATGGACATTTGTACATCTTCACCGGAGACGGTGGAAAAGCAGGGGATCCGTTTGGGAAGTATGGCAATGCACAAAACAAGTAAGGCACCCCTCAAGTTTTCTGAATGTGTTGAGGAACGAAGTTGATCAATTGAAACGTCTTTCCAAATCTTTCATCTCCTTGCAAACGCCGTAAACTCCCGTTTCGATCCGACGCAGGAGTGCTCTGCTGGGAAAAGTCCTCCGCATCGACGTGGGTGGAAGCGACGTCGGCGGGAAGCAGTACAGGATCCCCCCCGATAATCCTTTCCTCGGCGACCCGGACGCTCTGCCGGAGGTGTTTGCGTACGGGGTCCGAAACATGTGGCGCTGCTCAGTGGACCGCGGAGACCCGGTCAGCCGCTACGGCAGGGGCCGGATATTCTGCGGAGACGTGGGCCAGAGCCGCTACGAGGAGGTTGACATTATTGTGCGGGGAGGAAACTACGGGTGGAGAGCCAAAGAGGGCTTCCAGTGCTATGATGTCAAACTGTGCCACAACGCCTCCTTGGGTGAGTATGCCGCGTACACTACGCATCTTGCCCGACTGAACTTTGTTGACATCCGCGAATTAGTTCACTTTGCAGAGGTGAAAGACAAACCGAGAGCTTCTTCCTGTGTCGTATTGGTGCTTTCACCAACTGTTTGCTCTGTAATATTCCACTGTTTTTTAATCAAATGTTGACGGTTCAGATCATAGATTCAATTCAATGCATCTTTCTCCACCACAACAGATGACATCCTCCCTATATTTGCATACGACCACCATGTTGGGAAATCTGTGACTGGGGGCTATGTGTATAGAGGATGTGAATCACCCAATCTGAATGGCCTGTACATGTTTGGAGACTTCATGAGTGGGTAAGACGAAGTTAGTATTGCATTTCTAAAGACCTGGGGCCAAATAGTATTTTGTCGCTGTTGGGTGGAGACCTCGTATCTCCAGTTTGATATGTAGACGGGTAGGTTTTGCTATATAGGACAATAAAAGTAGTGGCAGAATAATCGTATGACAGGAGGAAAGTATTTGCAAGTCAATTTGGTCACTTTCCTGTGTTTGAGCAGACATCGTCCGACTTGTCCTGATGAGGTAAACCCCACCCATATGGTACTGCACCGTTTGACCCAGGTCTACTGTACTGCCACCTTTTACTAAATCAAAACAGCCTGTAAAACCTGCGATGAGATTGTATTTTCTTTGCACATTTTTCTTTACTCATGTAATCTTTCAAATTCATTCTTAATCTAAAGGCCTAATGTAGCCCAGAGTTCCCCCTTCCATTGTATAGGTGCGGTGGGTCACCCTGCCTTAAGAGCCGCTAACTCTCAAATAATCTCAGTGGAGAGTTTTAGTGTCCCATGATGGTGTAAATGCTGTTTCAGAGGCTCCTCCACCCTGACGAGAATACAATTGTGGGGGAAACGCTGAATACCTGTTCGTTTTTTTGGAATTGTTTAGCATGAAAATGGTCACATTTAAACGCTTTAAATATCGGCACAGTATTTGCTATTGGTATCGGCCTTCAAAAACCCATATTGGTCGAACACGAGTTATAACTTAGTCATTCCTATCAATCTTCCAGTCGAATCATGGCTTTGGAAGAGGATAAGAAAACAGGAACCTGGAGAGAGAGGAGTGTGTGTATGGGCGACAAGAAGACGTGCTCTTTTCCTGGACTGATCAATCATCACCACAAGTTCATCATCTCCTTTGCTGAAGATGAAGCAGGTAGTGTCTGTCTGTCCTGTGTTTTAATGTCTTACATGGTCTACTTTATGCACTAATTTAATATACTGATGAGCTGCGTTCCTGTTTTTGGTCATCTTTTCTCAGGGGAATTGTATTTTCTCGCTACCTCATACCCGAGTGCCACGGCTCCTTTTGGAACCGTTTTCAAATTCATGGACCCATCCAGGTAGAGTACGAGTCGCAGTTTGGTCATAACCCATGCATGCTGGCACTGAGTTGAATCACGTTGATCTTTCCAGGGAAGTCACACACATTCACACCTGGGAGCTGCCCAGTACAACCACAGTCTTCTACCGTGATGCTGCGTTCAAGTCTTATCAGATGTATCGTAAATACTACGTACCGACTGGGAAAAAAACATTCATGTCAGCTGCTATTGGTAATGACAAGTCGGATATGTGGGAATCCATCAATGTTGATAATGATAATAGAAACAATAACAATCAAAATGTGTAGTTATAGTCGCACAAATTCTGCTGCTTTGTTTATGGTTGTTTATGGTTTAAAAAGTTATGAACGGATTTGCACAAAACTTTGTAGAAAAGTCGGTCATGGGCCAACTTAGAACTGATCAACTTTCCACGTCCACTATATATCAGCAGAGGTTGCTGAATGGTAGCGAGTGAAAGAAAGCGTCACGGCGCACGCATTAGTGTTGTGTCGTTTGCGAACGATTCGTCCTCCACAACGTTTTGAGTCACCAACCTCCACTGCATGACACCCAAAAAAAAAAAGATAGTGTTAACTTTAAATTAAAGTAAGAAAAACACCAACAATTGAGCATTGACAACAATAATTGTCCATCCTTTCTGTACGTTTTGTTAATTTTTTTTTTTATAACCAGAACAAATTCATACCATTTGTTGTCTCTGTTATTGGTTAGCTTTATATGAACATACCATTATCAACTTGAACTGTTAACAAACACATTTTCACCCCCTGTTTTATCCTCCATTCCTACAGGAGAGCACCTCCAGGGAAATGTAAGCATAAGCCGCTCCCTGTCAACGTGTGGGGGAAAAAGCTTCCTTTTGTACCCAGGGAATGTAAGTCACCTCAGTTACCGTTGCCTTTCCATCGCTTCCTCTATAAATGTATTATCAAGTCAATTAAATAGATGTTAGCATAGGTCTCATGCAGAAAAGAGATGTAAACTGTTCTGGCAAGCTTCATTGCTTACTTTTACTGTTGACTCTATAGTAGGTTTGACCTCAAGATGTGAAAATGGGTACTCAGGCCTACTGACACGTGTGCCATTTCAGTGACTGTGCTGGGCACGAACGAAAAACCTACAAGACCCCCACCTAGAAAATTCAAATTCACCACCAAACCACCAGTGACGAGCCAGGCCAAACCTACCGCAACCGCAGCCGGCACTACTTTGATGCCTAAATGGAACTCAAATGATAAGAGAGCGTTCAAGAAAAAGAAGTTGAAGAAAAATAAAGCGCCGAACAAAAAGGCAGGCAATGCACTAACGAAGAAGAACACTTTGAAACGGAAATCCAAGAAGGCTGCTGTGAAAAAGCCAAAGCACCAACGAAGAAGACCCCTCTGAAAAATGGTAACAATCAAACAGCCATAGCTAAGTTAACGAAGACTCTGAAAACAACCTGAAAAAGAACAGAGTCCACAGAAAGAAGGATTCCTCTAAAGAAACGTGTACAGAAGCAACTCGGACATAAGAAGAACAGTATAAAGACCAAAGTGAAAGAAACCAACGCTTTCGCTAACAGAACCAACACAAACTTGAATGTGAAGGACAAGAGAATAAGAGAATGATGCAAAATAAAGTACAGGCCAAGAGCAAAAAGCCAAGAGACGCCAAAGTACTTTGAAACATAATTCCAGTTGGAATGAGTCATGATGTTTGTACAGTACATTGTGTTCATGATGCAATCAGTGTTGACTGTCATATGTTAAAAATAAACATTAAAAGGTGTGTGTGTCCCAGACGCCCCCCACCCACACACACACACACACACCTGTGTTGAGGTCCTTTGGGTGCATTTGAAACCACAGGACTCCCCAAAATTACAGCCCTACGTAATTGTGCTGAAGCGTTTAGATGACACGGTGGCACCACAAAGCGAGGCTTCCTGAACCCGTGACCTCGTGTTTCGACACGTTTGTCTACCAACAACGCAAATGTTTCCTCTAAATTACACATTTTGCGACGGTGACGGAGGTTTAGAAGTGGCTCCTTCCTGTTGAGCAAGTGCTCCTCTCGCACCTCAGCTTGTCATTACCTGTTTTATGGGCTACCCTTTGACGAGTAACATGGCGGTTCTCAACTAACAAGCCACTTTGTTGACGCGTGAGGCGACATGCAACACGTTTATTTTCTCCCCTGTTGATGGGGATGTTGATAGGTTACAATGCTTTGCCATGTCTTGTTCAATTGCCCAGCGTTGAGAGATGCTTAACTGAATTTGGACTGTCCAACGTTGACACTCGACTATCAGGTGACAAAAAGTAGATGTTCAACAAAATATCACTTGCCTATTTGCAGCATCAGACTATGTAACCCTAACCCAGACACTGGATATCTGTAGACTCTTTCACACTATTGCACCACCTGAAACTCAGCAGACGTTCGTCGTGACAAATTATATTCTCTTGATAAGAAGTTGAGCATCAGCATTGGACTATCCAAATGAAGCATGATGGGTGAAGCTAACTTGCTAAATATATATATATATATTTAAAAATATTCATGCCTACTGAGGAGAAGACACAGGAACACTGCCATGGCTGTTGTCACACTACAAGGGTTTTGCCTTTAAATCATCCTATTTATTCGTATGACACTATTGCGGATTACTACTTCAAACATAGTATCAGAGGATCGAAGCAAAGTGGACTCGGCTGAAGTTGAGAGTTAATCCCCTAATCCATTCTATAGGAACTAGCACTGTAAGGCGTTTTGGGTCAGAGAGAGCAGCAAATATCCTGTTATGTTACTGGGGTGTTGGAAAATGCGCACTTCTTACTGGTCTAAAATGATGCCACGGTGACTTAGTGGTTAGAGAGATTGCCCAGTAACTGAAAGGTCCAATCCCCGTTTCCATCAACATCTACGTGTCGCTCTGAATGGGAGCATCAGTTAAATGGTAACAGGGCAGTTGGAAAACATTTGCCATGACCTCTGACTCCGAACAGGCTCAGTTCTCTGTCGTTCGGTAAAAAAACGTTAACACAAGGTCAAGAGGGGCTCGTCAGAGCGAGCGTCAGCTAAAACAGTTGACAGCATGGGAGCATCTATTCTGGACAAACTCACCACCTTCGGTTCATTATTAAGTATCTTTAAAATCTAGATAATCGTGTCTTTTTGTGTCATTTTGTCAACTGAGGCGTTATCTTACCTATTGATCCTTTAAAAAGTGCCATCAATTGTTTGTTTTGTGCTGCCACTCCTTTTGTAATTTAACACCTTTCTACAAACGGTGGATATCTAGAGCTTAAGTGTGGACTTACACAGTAATTATACAACGGTTGTGCTAATAACAGACACCTCTTCCTTCTTCAAACATGTAACAGTGAATCGTCAGTGTGTTCTTCCCCTCTCTCAGCGGCTGATCTTGTACACCACATCGCCGATCTCCGTCTTCTTCACAGTGAACAACTGTCCAAACAACGGGGACTTTTTTATATATATATATATGTGTGCTTCTCGGATGGTTGGCGTCAGAATAAGTCAGAAAACATTATGTTTTGACATTGACCTGTCAAAAAGTTCCAAATCAAGTGACATATATATATATACGATTATAACAAGATCTCATGCAAAAACATACATATGATGTTTTCCAAGTATCATAATGATAGCGTTCCTAGTGAGAATAGGGAAAGCTTCAATTTTGATCAATTTGTCTGTCTAAAATCCAATCAACAGGATATTTAAATTAACTGTGTGTTGGTACTTATGAATTAATTGGGTAAACTCAAGAATGCTCACCCAAAAAAGGTATAATTATTAGTCCATGAACCTTATGAGAAATGAAAAATACACCACATCAGCACCAAATTGAATGAGAGGAAATAAAATGTTAAATATCAACCTCCCTTGAATAACGTTTAGTTAGTATCTTACCTTTTCAGTGTTTCCAGTGGCTCTTTTCTATTGAATATACCAGTTTCAGGGTCACCAACTGTGGTGAAAATGCATCTGGCAATAACAAAAGTTAGAGGTTAGCTTGCAGCAACATTCGTTCTTGAGAAGTACTGCAAATGTATATTTTACGGAAATTATGGACCTCTAAATTTTTTTTACAAAATGTGACCTGTGAAAGGGTAAATGCAGTTATTCATACATCCCTGGACTAATGTCACCAAGAGAAATTCATGGACATTTCTAACATTAAATACAAAAGGCATTTGTTTTTGAGTCTGAGATCAAATGAGTCCACAAAAAAGAGCAACTTTAGGGTAAATTTAGCCATAGAGAGCAATCAATAAGGAAAAATCAATCAGAGCAACACTTGTGGATGCACTTGGTGTTGATGAGGGCAAAGCCGCACACCTCGTCAAAAGCTTTGCGGTCACCGACGACGACGTTGGGGCGGAAGTCATCCACCATAACGTCCTTCTCCGGCTTGCTACTGAGACCCCTGACAGGCCTCTGACAGCAACGTCGCAGGTCCAAAATCAGGGCACACCACCTGCTGGATAAATGTAAAAACACCAAGAATAGAATCACCAAGGGAAATCTTGTTCTCCTGCATGTAACAGGTCATTTCAGGCAACCCCTTGACATTGCGAGCCATAAAAGCCTAATTGGATTGTTATTCTACTGTTGCTTCTCAAAAAGGCTCTATAAAAGTGACATCGTCTGGGATTTCAATTATTAGCACACAGGCATTTGATCAGGGAAAAGCAAGAGTAACTTCAGTAACGTTAACTTCCCTTGAGAAATGAATAAACTGAACACCCTGCAGCACAAAAAGCGAACAGAGATTTGTCACAAGTTTGAGAAATTAAAACAAATGATGGTAACCTTTTGGGAGTCCTTGGTTGACAAAATGATTAGACTTTTATAGTGTATCCTCTATATTTTCAAAAAATTTATGATGAACTTCTGGCAATGTATATATTATGTTGTTTTTCTTCTTCTTATGCCATACTCCAGGTAAAATGTTGAATCATGAGTAGTTACTGGTAACACGTTTTAACCGTTCCAACAAGGAACACGAACAGCTACTGATCCAATCAACAAAGGTTGCGGCGCCGAAGGTAAAACAGTGCACCAACCTGCAGCCGATGGCGGGTCTGTCAGGCTGTTGGAGGGGGAGGCGGAGCTCCTCCATGTCGGGGCCGTTCAGACACACCTGATCTCCCTCGCAGGTCTGAGACATCAACACCAGGCGAGCCTGGTGTGAGTTGCTTTCCTTTGCGCCATTTTGTGTCCCCGAGTGAATAAAACTAGCTTTATTAAGAGGGAGGTAAAACGGCCCTCCAAAACCACCAGCTAATGTTTGCAACCAAAGCAAAAGCAGCTGCCAGTTGCTTTCATTGCGCCATTTTGGGTTCTTCACCCGAGTTCAACTGAATGTTTGCTCACTATCAGGGATGCAAAATGGCCAAAGAAAAATGGCCTTAAAGAGATGCTGCAATATTTTAAAAGCTCTTTGGCAATAGAACAATAGCAAGAATTGGACTCTTTCAGTGGAAACAAACATAATTCAATGTGTACAAGAATTGCACTACAATCGTCTCCAATTAAGTGGGACGCCTTAATCAGTGGTTAAATAAGGCCAAGAGTGTGTGGCCAAAGAGGGTTGTTTGCAATGTGAAGCAGCGGATTTATGCGTTTTGATCCAAATATGCTGTGTGTGTGTGTATGTGTGACGTGTCAAATCAGATGTACAACACTCACCGATCCTGCAGCTCTCCATCCTTCTGCAAGAGCCACAGACACGTACTGCTCTCCCAGACTCCAGGGGGTGAACGAGCTGCAACACCACGCCTACACAAACAACTTTTTATGGCTTTCTCAAGTATTTATATCCAACACCGGCTCCACCGATCAGTAGAGCAGCTTTCTTATTCCAGGTCCATTCTGGAGCTTCAGCGTAGGGGTGGGTCGTTCTTTGAACAGCTCTTATGTAGGAACAACAAGAACCGAGTCTCACTGGGTGATGAGACGTTCTTTTTTTTGGCCAAGTTTTACAGACAGATATATCATGCTATTTGTTTAAGTTGCCGTCTCCTGCCGCCTGCAAATATTTACCCCTCCATTTACCTCCCAAGCGACAAGGGAGGAGCCCCGGCTGTTCCAAAAGGAGCGCACCTACTGCCACGTGAGGTTCACAAAGTGAATGCATGCACGCACTGGCAGAGGCTTTCTAGGTAGTGATGGGCGATAGAAAATGTTTTGTGTTCAATACCGATATTTTATGTTACAATTTTACAGATACCAATACAGATACTGATAATTTCTTAAATGAGAATGTTTCTTTTATTTTTATAATGATAGTAATTACTTTTTAAATGATTATTATGACATCATTACATTAAAACAAATTAAAACATGAGATTGTGATGATGATGTTTTAGTAGGATAGAGGTCGTTTAAACCGATTAAAGTTTACCAAATAATGAACACTATTTGTATTTGGGCTTCACAGTAGTCTATTACTGCATTAACAAAGGGCTGTACGTTTCATATCAGTGATATATGGTAAAATGTTTAACTTGACTAAAAAGTCAATAACGGGTCTACTGGATATGTTCTGCCTCCTGTCTGACCGGGTGGTGCAGGTGACTTGGTTTTCTGTTCTGCCTCCTGTCTGACCGGGTGGTGCAGGTGACTTGGTTTTCTGTTCTGCCTCCTGTCTGACCGGGTGGTGCAGGTGACTTGGTTTTCTGTTCTGCCTCCTGTCTGACCGGGTGGTGCAGGTGACTTGGTTTTCTGTTCTGCCTCCTGTCTGACCGGGTGGTGCAGGTGACTTGGTTTTCTGTGCATCTTCTTGTTGTCGCTCCACTTCCTTGTAACTTTCGGGATGTGTAGTGTTTAAGTGTTTAAACAAGTTGCTAGTGTCTCTGCTGTGTGGAAACTTCTTGTCACAAATACTGCATCAGGCTATATTTCTTTCTACTGATGAAAAGTAGCACCACGCTATGTGGTAACTTTGAAATCGATACTTTTCAAAAGGAATCGATACCAAACGAGTATCAATCTGCCCATCCCTATTTTACAGGTAGGCAACAACACGCGGAAATGAGTGAACAAGCTGTGTTTTGATGCACTTTAGACACAAAAAAGACAACAGAGCAGAGTGTAATATTTGCAAAGCAAAAATATATTTCAAGGCTACAAAACAACCTTCACCACCACTTAAACACAGCATCCAACGGTACAAGTGGCTAAGGTGAGACATTATCAGATTTAGTCGTGTAAACCTGCCATTCGCAAAGTGCCCCCCCCACACACACACACACACTCTCACACACACACACAAAAGAACGCAGAGCCGGCTCTCGGAAACGAACAGAGCCATAAAATCCTGTTCCCTTCAAAGAGCCATAATTCCCATCACATTTCAACGACATGTTGTTGTGCACTTTGAACCTCTTGAACCCTCCATGAAGCCAAGATGTAGGAACATGTGTACATACGTGTAGTATACAGAGCTGTCGGCGACCGGATTGCTTTATTTTGTCATTTAAATATAATCTCAATGTCAGGTGCATTAGATGCAGTGGTAGAAGAAAACACTGAAGGCCTACAACAAATCCAACCCTGCACTTAACGTGGCTACTGTAATAACTTTCTCTTCTCTTCTAAATTGGCTTAAATATGTGACAGACACCAATTACATTTTAATCTCCAAAAACAGTTGGTCTTAGAGAAGAAACCAAGTGACGTCATGCCATAGCTGACCTTCTCAGTGAAACTATTTTTGTCTGTGACATAGATACTCAGGTCTATGGCCAAAGTAGAAAACAGCAGATGCTACGACCGCAGGGAGTCAATACAGGGATTTGTCGAATGGATACTCCTTCTGTCGCTTTTCTGTGCACGTCTAATGGCTGAAGGCAAATTCACGGGCACGAGGCCAGTTCCAGCTGGTTTGACGTTGCAATGGCGAGCAATTTCTGATAACAAGGAACAACTTCATTGCTGTATATGCTCGACGACTGAGAACGCACAAGAAAGTGTTTTTTGAGGGGGACTAAAAGAAATGAACACAGCCGGTTGTTTTGTCATTGCTACAGAGTGCGTCTTAAGATTTGTGCTGTCAGGATCAGCTGCACTTCGATGGTATACTTTTCAATTCTGCCTCATTACCTTGTATTCATCCTTGTCTTTGTTGATGCTCTTCACTGCGCTACTGTCATATAAAGTGGACTTGGTGTTACTTCTACTTGTCTTACTCCGTCTGACTGACTAACTGAGTGACTCACGGGCCTTTATATATCCAGATTGGTCAAGTTAATCCACCAAGGTAGCAACAAGGGTCCGTTCAGAAGCATGAAGACAAGTGCACATGTAATGTAGCACCATATCCTACCTCAAAGTAGAAATGAAATGTATGAGTCAAAAAAAACGAAACAGGCATACATAAAATAAGGTAAGACAAGCACAACGTAGGAATAGGTTAGATAGAACAAATACATATTCATACCACAACACACTCATACGTCACCGTACTCTCACCCGTGACTAATCTACTGTAGGTTGTCCAGAACTGGACTTCAGTCAAAATTCCCATGGGGAAACCATCTGGACCAATCTGTGATTTCTATACATTCAGCAGGTTTTTCTTCTTCTTCTTCTCTCACACAGTACACGTGCATAAGCAATACTGAGATCCTCGTAGCAAAATTGTAGGACAACATCTTACAAATCCTACGTCTTGCGTACAAACATGAATTTCAGAGATGCTAATCTTTCTCTATCAGCCGTTGTAGACTGTGATTGTTTTCTTTTTTCTTTGAGCAATTCGATCGCAGAGACAGTACTTTGATTGTAGTGATAATCAGTCACAGTGATCAACATTAGGGGATACAGCTTGGACACATCCTGGGAATAGCTTCTAATTCAGAACTGATGGATTTGTAAGGGACACTTCAGCAAGACATTAGTGAAACTCAGACTTGTTGGAGAAAGCATACGTTTTTAATAATGTTCTTCTATGAATGTCCCTTTCCAAACATGGGCAAAATATAATGGAATATTGTTTTGCAAATATTTGAACTAGATGAGGTGTGCTTGATTTATCTAGCCAGACTCTTGAACAGTCTCAAAAGTAGATAATATTTTTAAAGTGCTGTCTCCCCCACCCTGATAAAGTCCATTCAAACGAATACAGTACTTGCATAAAATATAGGCTGTTGTATTCTGGGTTAGTTACCAAAAAATAATCATTATTTCCCTTTCATTAACATGTGCAAACAGTATCTACATGTACATAAATGCGGTGCCTCATTCTGTGAAGTGCAGTACAACACAACAGGTCTGTTTCCTGGATGGACTTGACCCAGACCTAGTTTCTCAATGGAGACCAGACCTAGATCAAATAGTATTTGCAAGTCAATTTTGGTGTTTGTTTTTGTGTACATGGTGTACCAGATGGGTGGGGTGTTTACCGCATAATGCAATACACAGACTTCCAGAAAGTTAAAAGGAAAATCCAACCTCAGATACTCTTACAGTATCATTTATCATCAATATATGATGTTCAATGGATTCCAGGAGTTATTTTGTGATCAATTGTTGTCATTTCGTTTTTTGGTGTACCCACTTTCCCTCAACATGGCTCGTCTACTTCTACCAGTGATTTCCTACATTTCCCAGAATGCTGTACACGTGTAGGTGGACAGAGCAATTGTTTTTCAGTTGAGAAAAAGTGAGGGTCGCGAAAACCTCCTTGGTCGCGTCCCTTTATGTGGCTGCATTGCATTCTGGCCTATTGAGGCTACTGTGGGTGGAGAAATCGGTGTCTCTGCCTCTTCTACAGTGGATTTCTCCCTGTATGATTGTTGGACGTCGGTGCAAAATGGTGAATCTAGAAAGAAGCTCTTCTGAGGGACTGGCACCAAAACCTAATGTTTACCATTGATGTTTTAGATAGCTGGAAAAGCTTCTGCTATTAAACTCCATTGTAGCTGCTGGAAATACCTTGATGTGACGTCCACGTCTTCCACGTTTGACCGGTTATCCACGGGAATGAAAAATACAAAATGGACCAAGAAATGCAATGTACATCACCAATAGCTGTTTGTCAGTAAGACAATCAGGAAAGTGTTTCAGAGTCAATGTACTGTAATATAATTGTCTGTGATGACAACTTGCCTGTTGTCCATTGTCTAACAGCAATATGGTAAACCTCTCCCACCTGGCACTCTCCAAACTGGCTAAAACAAATACCGAGAGTGATTTGCGTCTACTATTTTGTCCGGATGTGATTTAGACAGCTCTACACCCTTTACATCTGGACAACTGACGTGTTTTGTTTGATAGGCACAGAGTCCTTCGGGTCAAAAAGAGCCGAGTGGAGAGATGTACACAGGAGAAGCAGGGCAAAGCAGAAGAAAAAAACCCAGGAAAAACACAACTCTCAGATTCAAACCCCAACCCGGTACTTTGATAGACATCAGCAAACCAGAAATGGTAAGAGGTGATCATCTACTAAATGCTAACAGGCAGAGGGATCGACCCCGCGAGTACCCGGATGGCCGGCGTGTATCTACACTGATGGGACCGGTAGAAGCAGCACATGGGGAAACACCACAAAGTGGACCAGTACCTGCTCTGGACCGAGTTCTGGAGAAACCAAATGACCTGGCAGTGCCAAACTGCGACCGACGTCTCCAGGCAAGGTCCTACGCTATCGGCTAACGTGCCCTGGAGCAAATCCCTGAACGTGCACGGCAGTACGTACTGCCGTGCACGTGCGGTAAGCCGCGTGGTTTCCCGATGGCTACGCCACTGGGCAATGCACACAGGACTCCCCTGGAAATGACTGTGAGTCAGAACGTTGCGTGCTGTGCTGGCTCAAATAAATGTTTGGATAAGAATGAGCTGTTTGCAGTATGTACTTTCCACTTTTGCATGTTCTTACTGTTGGATTACTGGGGTTATAGCACCACAAACATAGAACCGTCTTTCATTCATCGTCTTTGCTGCGAGGACTGCCAAGTATCTATTGTCCACTCGGCGGTATAGACTGTATTGTGCTGTACCTGTAATCTGCGGTGTTTTCCAGGCTACACGGAGCTGCGTCTCTTGAACATCCTGAACGGAGAGAGAACGTGTAGGCCCGTTGTTATGGAGCTTATGCTCGTGCACTGACGTGGACTGCACACACAGCCTGTAGATCCAGGCTCCAAGTAGTGAGGATAATTACTGTTCTGCCGCAAGTAGGCATCCGAGAAGGCCAGTTCCTGAGGGATCATGGCGGGGATTGAGCCCTGCAGCTTCTCCCTACTCCTGTACCACAGGCAGGAGCATATTGTCTGGAAATGGAGCACCTCGGTGTAGACGCCTTTGAAATCTTTAGCCTCTGCGCCGTCATCTCCGACGGGCGCGGAGGAGGTCGAGGCCGAGACTGGGACTAGACGAGCCACCTCTGCTCTGTGCTTGCCGCCGGAGAGCAGGGCCTTGTGTTCGCCGTCCCTCCGCTCATCCTCGGCGTTCATGGTCAGGAAGCGAAGCACCACCAGGTTGAGGAAAGCTCCGATGACCGTCAGGCCCATCAGGATGTAGACGAAGCAGAAGGCCACGTACCGGGGGTCGTTCTGTAGCGCGTGGTCCTTCTGCAGGGCCACGTAGTCGCCAAACCCGATGGTGGTGAGCGTGATGAAGCAGTAGTAGAACGCGTGGAGGAAGCTCCATCCCTCGCAGTGGGAGAACGCCACGGCCCCCACACACAAGGTGCTCATGCAAGAGAAGAAGCCCACTGTCACCATGTTTGCCATGGAGACCTGGGTTTGACGCATTCCCACGCACTTCTTGGCTTGGTGCAGCAGGTACCTGACAAACGTGTTGATCCTCTCTCCCAGGCTCTGGAACATGACCAGGGTGAGCGGGATCCCCAGGAGGGCGTAGAACATGCAGAACACTTTCCCTGAGTCTGTGCTGGGGGCCGCATGGCCGTAGCCTGAATGAAAATACATCACATATTTACACCTCGGCCACAGTGCACATGAGATGATACAGTGACGAAGGAGCAGTTTCATTTGGTTTTGAGTTTCCGGTAACTCTGTGGTATAAAGCCGGTATTTGATACAACGTCCCTCAGTTGATTTGATTATCTTGACGAGGTGGATAGCTTTAGTATTTTTCAAGACTTTAGTGTTGTGAAAATAACAGCCATTGATTTGTCTCCCAGAATGATCCGCTGGTGACTATAGTCCAGCAATCATTCACAATGTTCCCACCAATCAGGTTCCCTCATACTAAGAGCTTGGTGTCCACATTGGCAGCTCGCACACATGGCACAAACTGTACATGTTGACTAACTCTGTACTGGGCTACAGCAGAGGATGTCTTTTTTGAGAAGGCTCAGACTCTATGGTGTAAATAATCAACTGGTGCTTCTGTTTTATCAACCGGTTTCAGGGAGACATGGCACACAAGTATGGTGCGGTGACCTAACATCGCACGTCTTATTCAAACGGCCATGAAGATCATAGGGGAAAAGATGATCACTATACGTGGACAATCTGTGCTCAGGGGGCCACAGAAGATCCTCAACGATCCAGCACACCTGCTGGACCCAGAACTCCAGGTGCTGCTTTCAGGCAGACGGGTCAGAATGGCAAATTGCAGACTGAACCGGTACAAGAATTCATTCGTTCCATCCTCCATCAAGATATCAAATAGCAACAGGTAGTGCTACTATATATTTGTGATTGTATTATTTACCATCTGGTTTGATTATGTCTGGACTTTATTCTTTGACACTATTGTGTTTTTTACGACCTTTTACTGTTTTAACGAACTACTGTCTCCCAATCAACATGTGCATTTAAGCACGTTTATGCGTGTGTGTGTGTGTGTGTGTGTATGTGTGTGATCTATATATACAACGCGTGCATGTGCATTGTTACGTTGTTGTTGTGTGATGCGGCGGCTTGGAGCCCAAGACACATTTCCCCTGCGGGACAATCAAGTACAGTTCTATAGTAACCGGTGCCCACCTATTGTCGTGATCACAGTGATGGCGAAGTAAAAGGATCCGGCGAATTTCCACTGCACCCCGGCTTTGTGAGGTTTCAGCTGCAGGACGACGAGCTCCACTTCGTCGAAGTTCTCTTTGGTCAAGTTGTATTTGCGCATGAGTTCATGTTTCCTCGCCTCGAGTCTCCTCTTCTGCCCCCGTTCCTGTCTGGACTCCAGGGTGTCG
>OMOT01040758.1:0-14954 GCA_900312575.1 Acanthochaenus luetkenii | reverse complement strand
ATACAAGCATATTTACATGATCAGAGTCGTGTGCAGTCGGTTTACAGTGAGACCAGCTTCTGAAAATACACGTTCCGGTGCGGCCTATACGTCCCGGGTAGCAGAAGTAGCTTCGCGCTAACTTTACCAGCCTCTAGAATATTCCTCCAATCTGTGGGACTGATATTTAGCGGTGGTGTAATGTCCTTCAGAAAGTTGTCCACTTCTGTTTACATGTCGTTGGTGCGGGTTTAGTAAGTTAGTGTTCGCCCAGTAGCATTAGCATTAGCATCGTGTCTCTCTGGCTGCAGCCCTCATGGACAAGGCAACACTGCCTGTGTCAACTCCGACCCCCTGTTGTTGGTCACATGGTTCGCTTCGTTTTCTTGTGTGTAGTGTGCGCGCCCTCTTGTGGTTAACTTAATGATTGCATTTCACCAACAACTCCCTTTGACACAATTAAGATGATATCTCAAATAGTTCAATTTGATTGTTACGTTTGAAATGTTAATCGACCCAATTATCAACGGTTGTTAATCGATTAACACCCCTACTTCGAATGTTGCCGTGTATCCGCGGTTAACTGTAACATGACGTCATAGCCATAGAGACCAATGATACTGGTTAGAAACTCAGGTAGCTGGTAGTAAGTAAGAAAGCAGTTATGAAGGATTAGTGTTAAGAGGTAAATATAGGTTAGAATATAATAGAATATACTTTACCTTTTCAAAATGTTTTCATAAAATAAACTAGTGTCATGAAATTCTAATAATACCTAATAAAGCCTTCCAATCACAGTGTTTTTGTTATTGTGACACACTTTCAACCACGATTGTCATGTGAGATGCCTCTCGTGATACTTACGGACTAGGGTAGAGTACTATAATATAGGCTACTACTACTGATAATGATACATGAATAAAGAAAAGTTCAAACGTAATGTTTTTTTGTAATAAACAAAACATTGATTACCAACAGCATTGATCAATATCGACAAGAAATTGTCAATTCTTCAACCATTTCAACATAGTGCTTGACAGTAGCCTAACGTAAGGATTTGCAGAGCTTCGAAAGCTTACTGAATAATCTGATCTAAAATAAAGCTGGGTAATTTCCGTGGCTCTCTGTGGAGTGCACTTGTAGAAGGAGCCTATTCGGGGTTGGGCGGTATCTTGTTCTAAATCTCCGTTCGCGTGTTTTAATCGCAGATGATTGTTCATTGAGCCGGTACTCCCCCCTTTCATACTTTCACACGACACCATCATGTTGCCATCGTTGTTGTTTTGTAAAATACTTCCAGGCTTTAGCTTTTCATTTTGACGCTTTTACGTCCTTCACTGTGTGGCATGTTGTGTGGTTGTTTACTCCTACTCTAATCTTACTGTCTGTACTGAGTCTGGTGTACAGGTCTGCCTACACGATTGGTTCTTCCTGATGGCTCTCTCACCTGTACTGATTGGTTCCTGTTGTTCCAGATCTGCTCATCCAATCAGCATGCACATTTCAAAATTTTGCTTGATCCATCCTAAACGGATAGCGTTACATTTTTGTATACGCGGTTAAACGTATACACTTCCCCATCCCTAATATTATATAGTTATTGTATAAAGTATGCATGACATAGTATGTAGTGTATTACATAATATATGATGTATGTAAATGATGACATAATATGTATATACACGCACTGTTGTTGTGCCCTTAACTACACTCTTATACAGGAGAAATGATGGTTGCTGTAGTCTCCCTGATAGGCAGAATCACTACATGTAATTGAGGCCAGCCGAAATATGACTGTATACACAAAACTGCTTACATTGTACCGGTCACTTATGGTGGTAGATTATCTCAGACCACAAAGGCTTACATATGCTCCACAAAAAGGAATGTGGAATGTGACATCGGCTGTCTGACACATCTCTGGCCTTTGCTCCTAAGGAACTATTAATTTGTGGGGCAGCCAGAACGAAATCACCAATGGTCTCAGGTACTTCGCCAGAATGATTCGAACCATTTAGCACCTTGGGGATGTTCTTTCTATTGTGCAGGCCTTGTCCTAGCAGATTACAGATGAGAAATGTTGTGGGGTCAGAACTCTCTTGACAAGTCACACTCCACTGTTTCCACATTCCACTTTCTTTGAAGCTATCCCTTTCCAGGAGGACAGCGCACAAAAAATCCATTGAGGATGACCACATGTTTATAAGGTAGCGATGATTTGTAAAGTAGTAGAAAGGAGTCAATGCATGGCTAGAGCCTGGTTGGAGAACCTGCATTATAAAACAAAAGGTTCCAACATCAGAGGGTTGATCGAATCCTTCTATCAGAACTGAACAAGTTTGGCATGCTGCCCTCAAGGTCATGAAAACAAAGGTATCCACAATGCCATAAAATAATGGCCAACTTTATAGCTTGTAACATTTATTTTACATTTGTGCAATAATATTTTTGAGTAGCATTCCAGGTGGCAAGCAAATATGTATTGGTTGCATTGACTAAAAATGAATAATGTCAGCCTAGTACCTATAGTATGTTTGTATTAATTATTTCTTGAATTATAACAAAAATACTTCGGAAGCAATCTCGTTAAAGAAACATTATATTACTACCAGAGATAAACTCACCTGTGCTTTCAGGTGGGAGCCCACTAAAGTAGTAAGGAAAGCACTCAAACCACGATGAAATGTAAAATTCATGCTTCTTATGAACTGTTGAAGCTAAAGCAATGCATTCATTTCTCCTCTAGACAGAAAACTATTATTTAATATTGACACATCAAATAGCAGCAGGACTCGCAAATGCAGAAAGCTGGATGGTCTTCCAAAAAGCAGCCCTTTTGCCATTACCCATTCCTTTTTTCCTTTTCCAAAAACCCCTCATTTGGAGAAAAGATCAGTATCAAATTCTCAATTTTTGTTCACTGTAAAATGTAGCACGGTGGGCCAAGACTAGATTTGTTTTCCTTCTCCATCCATAACAACGTGTGCCAACAGGCCCATTCAGACTCAGGCAATTAGAAAATGATTGACATTAAAGGGCCCAAAACATTCCTATTTTTTCAGCTGGATACTCCACAGGAGCATGACTGAGCTTTGACTGAATTAAAATGATACTCTACTGCAGATTATTGACACACGTGGATCAAGGGATGAATGTAGCATGTTATTACACTGTAATTTTATTTTACATTCCATTTAATCCATTGGGAAATACCCAGTCAAAGCACTGGTTCAGTACAGATTATAGTTATCTAAACTAGCAGCTGTTTAGATTTGATGCTGATAAGATCTTACTATTTTACTTGAAAGAGTCTGTCTAGATTTGAATACCCGAAAATTCGATAACCAACACAGAATTATCTCTCCAACTGTTTGAAGTGTAGGGCTTTGGTAGTATGATAAATGTTGTGTGACATAACCAACACTCCATTTTTCAATTAGACAAAACAATCCCATATCTGACCAGTTTCACTAAACACCATCTAAATTGAAGACCCAAATCCATAAACATAAATCTTAAAAGAGTAAGACACCAGTGTTGCATGAGTACATCTAGTAAGGATATAATGAGGCACATGTTATCATTATCAAATACAGACTTTGGCCACTACACGTCAACACATCACAGCATGCTATGAGCACAGGGGCAAAGGAAGGGGTCACCTCAGTCACCTTTTTCCTCCCAGATGGCGCTGGGATGTGGGTGGCTAGAGGGGAATGTCATTCATCCTTGACACAGTTTGACTGGCCCATTGTTTCTTATTTCCCTAAAAACATCAACATGAGAAGGGGGTTGTTTTATCACTAGGCAGATGCCTTGCTTTCAGTTGCCACAGCATTAGAATTCTAAACAGCAGTTTTCATTCAAAACAGGCTGAAGGGACATTTTTCTTTTCTTCAATTGAAATGGGTACACATGAAATCCTTAAACCTTATAACCATTAAAAAACCTTGGAACTTAGGGTCCCACATGTCCCATGGCTATCCAAAGACGATTTCATGGAAGTATATACAAACATTCTAAGACAATTTCTTACATAGAAACCTAAAGGGTTCTCTTAACATAAAAGCGTAGTGCTTGAATTATTTGGAATGTAGCACTGTAAAGAAAATAAGCAAAATAATAATCATTATGAGCTCACATTTTTTGTTGTTCTGAGAGTAAAGTAGCACATACTGCTTCACAGATGAAAAACTGGATGAAATGAAAAATGTCTCTCTGTTGAAATGTTATACATGAAAAAAACAGGCTATTCATTATCACTTACATAAATGTACATTACATTTTCTGTTTTTCTTGTTCCTAAAGTTAGTTAGGCATGTTAGGGTCCCATTGAGACAGCAGACGGAGAAACCATTTCACCCATGTTTACGCCACACTGTTAACACATTGAGACACCACTGCAGAATGTGTCTCCTGGGTCCCTCACCTTTAGGTCAAGAGGCCAAGGGAACAAAGTTTCTCCGATGGCAAAAAACTGGAGCCTGACTGTTACCTCATTGGAATGTGGCCATTGCTATCTGTATGGAGACAAAAGGATCCACAGACAATGTTGCAGAACAGATGTGAGTTTCCATAGGCTATTGACTACATTTTCAGTAAAAATTGTAAAAAAAGTTTCCACTGAATTATGCCAGTCCTATGATAATCACATTAATACATGTTCAACTTAAATTGACTTATGCTATAATTGATTTTCCTCCTAAACAATAGAAAACCAACTGTGGCTGCAGTTGTCTCTTTTATGGTAGAATCATGATATAATCGTAAAATAGCAATGTTGGCCATTGGTCAAAGGGATTAAAATTCTGTAGCCTTTGGTTACATGCTGTATATAATTTTCAGCAAGATTTTCAGCAACAGAAAAATTCCATCTCGAGGGCACAGAAATAGGTATGGAATTGGTTAAGGCACACACTGTAGCACAAAAAAAAGCATTTGTATGTTCTAACTTAATGTCAGTACCTACTTAAGAATGCATGAGAACACATTCACATTCACACCCACAAACACAAACACACTTAATGGATATCAACACAGAATCCTAAAATGTTGGCACAAGTGTTCCTTGTTTCTTCCAGTGACACAGCTGTTCCCTTTGTCCTCCCAATGTCACGCAATGTGTCTATGAAGCAGTGCCAACTGTGGTTACAAAGAAGAGGAGACTACTCAAGTGGGATAGTGGCTAATCCATCTTCCTTTCTCACAGTACCCTTCGTTCCGGCTACTGGTGGTGAGCAGACGGCCAGTACCTGGCCCATGTCCCTTGTACGATAACAGACGCCACATGATAGCCATCACCAGACTAAGCCACCAGACCGGTGGTCTGCCGCTCAAACAGTTGGTGGATGCCCAGGCGCATACTGTCTCCCTCATTATAGACAATATGGAACAGTTTATTTAACCTCTATGCGTGACCGGGTATAACTGGGACGCAAATCATTTTCCACACTGTTATTTTAAAATATAAATCAATAAGTCAGTTGCTTGCCTTATGCGTCTAAAATGAAAATATCCTTACCATTTGCAATAAAATTTAGAAATAAGCCACAAGAGGCTGTAATTCAGTGATTTAAAATGGCTTAGAGGAGTTGTTAGGCACGAGACGAAGCGGCAGAGGGATAAACCATAAAAGACAAGGCCGATGTTAAACAAATATTTTACTTTAAAATGAATAACAATTAAACATGATTTTTCTTAAACATCATCAAAATCATAATTTGCTTATGAATAAAACAAGCAAAGAACACTTTCAAACTGAAGCAATGAATCATCAATTCCATACTGTTACAATGATAACCCAACATTAAAAAGTCAATAGTTGCCTTCAGCCATGGTCAAATTTTTTACAAGAGAAATTATTCAGTAAACGGTCAGTGAAAACAGCTCAGGGAACTATACTGCTTTCAGATATTTAAAGCTCACACCACAATACATGTGATTCAAAAGGAAGATTATCTGTGTGGATGCTCTTCACAGGTGGAAGAGGTTACTGTTAATAAAGATTATATATGTCTTCAGATAGAAGCCCTGGAATTCACTGGCTCCTGCTTTCCCCTTCTGTCTTTCCCCTAATTGAATCAATGTGTGCTCTGCCTGAGACTGATAACTTGGCCCCACCGGTCAATGAATGGCTGATTTCAAACAGTTTTTCCAGGATATTTAGGGACAAAGATGTCTGTCGGTGAGTATACTCCAACTAGAAACACATCACGATTTGCTTCGTCAGCTCACGCTTATCGAAGATAGATGACTGCAATCAGAACAGCAGGACGTACTCTTAATATGTCTTGTAGGGGGGAGAAAAAAAACCTGTACAATGAAATGTGTGGGCTTACCGTGGGGGTGGAAGTTTAGTGAATACCGCTAACATCAATGGGAGTATGGTGAGACATTACCATGGTTAGAGGGTGTTTAGAGAATCAGTTTCTAAGTTAAAAACAGCATGATGCTAAATGTACAAAACAGCATCCCGCTTGGACTTTGCTGCACCAGCGCTGAATGAGAGAGTCCAGGGCCAGAGGAAAGTAATGCCGCTGGGACACATTGCTGGAGAGTGAGATGTGACTCACAGCGCAGTTAGGGCAATGAGAACATCCAGGAAAGCTAATTATCTGCATTTTTCCCAAGAGACTGACTCACATCGATGATTAAAGGTTAGGAGTTACAGGGAAGTCAATAAGTGCTGGGCACAACAATCATCAGGTTACTGGGGGGGAAAAGCCAAGACATCAGGACTCATTGTTCCTGTAAATTTGTATCAATATTCTTCAGAGAGCTGATGAAAAATAAGGACATGATGTGACTAACTTTCTGATTGTTTTAGGTAGAATGGAGGTGGTGTTTCAACTTCTGTCAACCAACAACTCACAAAGCCTAGTTTATGAAGTCTTAAGACAGTATTTCCCATCAGAAGAAGCCATTTGTCTAACAATTAAGTTTAGCATGTTATAAATTTGAAAACACAGGTCATTGTGGATACCAATCAAGGTCTACATTTTAGTCTCCATGTTTAAAAGAAAACATGGGCAGCAGAAGAGGAAACATGCACTTGTTTCCAATGCAGCTGAATTACATTTATCATATCAAAATTAAATATTTTAACAAATTATCTTTAAATTGTTTCTCTCTGGTAGAGACCATCTAAATGCTATAACATATTATCCAATATTGTGGAAAGGTGAGACAGAATATCCAGGAAAACATTGTGTGAGGTAATACGACGTGCTCTGCATGTTACAATCATCTTAACTATGTGTGCAGTTTTGTGTTAAAGGCACTAGTAGGTACATTATCAAAAGCTATTTGTATAATTTTTTTTTGACAAATGGGGGAAACAAAATATTACATAGGGCTGGTTTCCCGGACAGGGATTACGCACAGTCCTAGACTAAGGATGTTTTTCCAACGGATCTCTCCATTTAATTTTGTCATTTCCCTGTCCGGGAAATCAGCCCTATGTAATATTTTGTTGTGAACATAAATACATATTCTAATACTTCTCTATCATATTTGTATAAAGACGTATTACTCCCAGATGCCTTGCAAAGCCTTTTTCTCCTTGTATCAACACCCTTTTGAAATGTAATGTTGTACCACTCTGTTCTGTGCAGAGCAGAAAGCATGCATGCTTCAACCTCTGCCAAAACAGGTGAGGAATTTAGGGGCATCAATAGTACACTTAACCTACAACTAAGAGTACTTATTTACTTCACACATCTCTTTAGCATGTAAAGACTGAACTTACTGAAGAAATGGTCACCCGTAAGGATATAGTAAAATCTATCATAACGGATATTTAAGATTTGAAGACGGGGGAGAAAATTGCACACAACTGCTTTTAGCTATAAAATAATAAAGCCTACTGCCAGAACAAAAAAGTTCTACATAAAGTTTCTATATAGCTAAATAATTGAAATACAGTTAAACCCAAGGCAAATGGAAGGATATAATTCCACTGTGTAAGAAATGGTGTGTAGAAGCGTAATATATTCACAGTAGCCTTTGTTTTGTTTCCTCAGCTCCTTCTGTTGCTCCTCTAGGCAGAGGCAAAAAACAGTCTATCGCCCTGACACTTTCAACATCTGACAAAGAGAGAAGAAATGGGGGCAGAACTATGAATAAGCGAAAGTAAGAGAGAGGGAGAGGTGGAGGGGGCGGGAAAAGGAGGGATGGGGAAGGTCCTCCGCCCAGAAGGTTGGAGGGTCAGTGTAGTGACTGGTGCTCACCAGGAGAGAGGGGGAGGACCCACATGTAAAAATATTTAAGATGCACAGGCAGAGCAGGGCTTTACTGAGGGGATAAGACAGAGCTTGGGTGAACAGTTGGTCAAAGGAGGGCTCCAATTCTACCGGTCGGAGCATCTATTAACTGAACCAAACCTTTTTGAGACCTCCAGTGAATAATTTCTACTGGGACTGATTGATTTCGAACAGAGCGACAAGGCTCTGACGTGGTTGTGAAGATCTAGGACTTGTTTTGTGTAGAAAATGGCAAAAGTAAATTTGAGTGTAGTGGTATTAGGGGTCACCCTGCTCCTGTTGGCAGAAACATGTGCCCAGAACCCCAGGAAAAGATTGGCGCGTACAAAGCCTCCCAAGGCTCAGTGCTGTGATGAGGTGCGCTCTCTGAAGGTGCAGGTGGCAAATCTGACCAGTCTCCTTGAGGAGCTGAGTCGCAAGCAGGAAACAGACTTGATGAATGTTGTAAGGCAAATGATGGAGCTGGATAAGCAGAACCGGCAACAGGAAGCCCGTGTCACAGAGGCAGAAAGCAAGTACTCAGAGATCAACAACCGTGTGGAGATCATGCAGCTACAAGCCGCACAGTCTGTTACTCAGACCTCATCAGGTAAGCTCCAACTCTTTGGCTGTGACAGCTGTTAACATCCTGGTCACTGCTTAGTGTGTTGCTGCTTAGTGTCAAAACATCCCAGATAATAAGCTTTGGCTGTAAAGTAATTTATGTTAATAACAGTACAGCAGTGACTATGTAAAACTTCACCACTTCCACATGGTAGAACAGATCCAACTCTGACTCTATAGCGTAAGGTTGAGCTACCCACTTTCTCTTGCCTGTTGAACAGCTGCTGCCAGATGCACTCATCTGGTGTGAAAATCATATAAAATGATTGCCATATGTACGGCACAGCCATAAACATTAATAGACAGTCTGAAAATGTGGCTGATCTTAAAATGTCGCTTCAGCCTGTTTTGAATGAAAACTGCTGTTTAGAATTCTGTGAAGTTTGATTTGAATAAATTACAAGGCTTTCTTTTCATTTCGATAAGTGCTTATTTCTTAATTTCTTTTAAATATTCTGGATAAACACCATTAAACAAGTTGAAAGAATACTGATGAGCAATGTATTTCACTGGAACGCATCCCCAAAACTCAATAGGCATACTATTTTGCATACAGGACACTATACATATATTTTAGCTGTGGAAAACTATAATCAACCTTGCATGCTTCAAATCATGGGCACCAGACCACTTCCATGCATTAGTGATTGCAGTGCACACACTTCTCTGAGTTGCCCTACAGCAGCCAAAAGCAATAATTTGGAGCTGTAGAGTCCCGTCTGCAGGGTTGTCAATTATTTTGATACTTTACTAGCGCGGTCTAGCAGAGCTACATTTATGCCACTGGCAAAGAGAACACGTACCTTTTTCATAGCTTTAGCAAATTAGAGACACTGTCAGGAAAACAGGACAGGAAGAGAAGCAAAGATTTAAGTGTAGGTTTCCACTCTCTGACACACATTTTTCACAAGTATCAGGTTAATTTCTCTGCAATGATCTCATAGCCCTCCTAATGGCATCACCATGCCATGACAGGAATAAAAGAGGGAATGAAAGAACCTCCGTTTTGATCTCTTTCACTTTTGGTGGGAGACAAGACAATTTTCTCAGTTGTCTCCTCACTCAGATATCTATCCACCACCCATGTAACATAAAAATGCATGTCGCTTTGCCATAATTGACCAGATCCCGTTTTTTCTAGATGCTATCTATGACTGTGCATCACTGTACAGCAGGAACTACAAAATCTCTGGAGAGTACAAACTGCCTAAAGACGAGTTACTGGGTTCCCCTGAGCTGGACGTAAGTCATAGTCAATGACCTGTGAGCTCTTCATTTCTCACACAGGTGTGTTGTGTAGTATAGTTTTTTGTAGAGAGTGATAATGCACATACATTGAGAAATGTAAAATTCCTCTCAACACTTCAAGGTCTTCTGCGACATGGAGACAAATGGTGGTGGCTGGACTCTGATCCAAAGGCGCAAGGTGGGTTTGACATCATTCAACCGCGACTGGAAGCAGTACAAAAATGGCTTTGGAACAATCCGTGGAGACTTCTGGCTGGGTAACGACCACATCTTCCGTCTAACAAGGCAGCCCAGTATGCTGAGGATAGAGCTGGAGGTACGTGTTGGTAAACAGGGCACTCATGTAGGCTTGGACTGAGACACTGAGAACCAAGAATACATAAACCTTGGTGAAAGATTCCATAGCCATAACTAAGAGGACATCAACAATTCAAAACAGTTAATTCTTATGGGCTTTGGGCATAAGAAAAAAGTCAAATGTCTTTTAGAAACCATAGGCAGCCAGTGGGAGTCAATACTCCACACGTTATTTCTGTAAATCATATCATGTGTATTTTCCAATATAGGACTGGGAAGGACAGACTCGCTATGCTGAGTACGGCTTTTTCACTGTGAGTAACGAGCTCAACAGCTACAAGCTCTTCCTTGCTAACTACAGTGGGAACGCTGGAGACTCTCTGCGCTACCACAACAACACCAACTTCAGCACCAACAACAAGGACAATGACAAATGTGTGGACGACTGTGCTTCGCTGCGCAAAGGTTTGACAGCAAAGCAACTCTTATTCCTTACAATTTATGTGGTCTAGTGTTTAATGTCAAATATCAGCTATATTAGATATTTCCCATTGATTAGTAATGAATCTAACATTCACCCTGACCTCCTTACAGGTGGTTACTGGTACAACTGCTGCACTGACTCCAACCTGAATGGTGTTTTCTATCGCTATGGCAAACACACCAAAAACACAGATGGGATCACTTGGTATGGCTGGCATGGGCCTAACTATTCCCTGAAGAGAGTAGAGATGAAGGTCCGACCACTGAGTTTTCATCCATAAGTGCTTCAGCTGCAGGTCCTGTATGAAGATGATATGCATGCTTAAGGAGATATCAAAAAAATACCTGTGCAACCAAATTGTGGTTGTGGGCAGAATGTATGATGCTTTTACCATGTTTGATTGTAAATTGTAGTTCATTTTATATATTTATCGGTGAAATACTTTATTTTCTTAAAAGCTTTGATAGAAGCTCTTCTACCACAGTTCCATATGGGTAACTGGATTTAGTTTCCCTCCGTCATTTGTCTCAAAAGCACAAGGGTATATTCTTCAGTCGTAAAAAAGGCCATCTATAGGCTATAGGATTGCACTTTTGTGAGAATTATTACAACCAATGGACTGGTATAACAATTCATAGCCAAAAAAAACCCCATCTCACATTAAGTATGTTGCAAAGGACATTTGTGAATTACTGGAATAGAACTAACCACCCACGGTATTTCCTATGAATAACACTGCAACTTTTATTGTAAAAACCTACCTGTTGATGATGGAAATGTGTAATTTGTAAAATGTGTACAGCTCTATAATTATGTTGTTTTATGGAATAGAAAATAAAGTTGTATTTTTTAAAAAAGTATCCCGTCTCAAACATGATTCTAAATTAGTCTGAACTACTTAGTGGCTAAATGAAATATTTGAAAATGTGACATTCTTAGGGAGACAGACAGCAAATCAGCGCCTTGCTTACATTCATGTCCAATAATGCCCACGCATTTGCCTTAAGCCATTGACCTCTGACACTTACGTAGGTCACCTCCTGAAATCCTGGCCAAAGGTTCCAGGGCACATAAGACAAATGTAGGAATTAAGGCCATACACATTTCTAACAACTGCCATCTAGTGAAATGCCTCTATACCTAGCTTTTACTATTTTGAAAACAATAACACCATTTTGCTACACTTTGAACCAACTGAGAGCATTCCTTGAAGCATTCCAAGAGGGTGAACTGCCTATACACGCTCAGTGATAGATTCTAAGTCTTTAACAGGGTGCCACAGTAGGCACACATCCAATTGGAGTTGGACACTTAGATTGCACTTTATTGATCCCCTATGGGAAATTTAGGAAAGAAATTGTAGGACAGAAGAGGGAAGGGGGAGGGAAAGCAGAGAGGGCAGTATTTACCCCTTATTAGAAATGACAAGAGTGGAATGGCGCTCTAAAAATACCTTTGGACGGTGACACATGACCAGGTCTTTCTATTCCAAAGGCCATAAGCATCCAGACAAACTTGTGCCCCTGGCAGCCGAAGCAGGCCTTCAACAGTGGTGGATTACATAAGTATCTAAGCAACTCTGCGAATTGCGAATATTGGGGCTACTCTTTACAGAGTGGGGACCTGCCATAGCCTTTGGGTCAACACAGGTAGTACACCCCAGTTCTAATGGCTAGCATGCTTGATTTCTTGTATCAAAGACTGCTGCTGGTAAAAGTCAGTTACTTTGAATCAAGATATTGTGAGGTGAATGACGCTTTGCCTCTGGGTTCCTTTGCAGGCATAAAACTAGCAACATAATAGAAACCACATTGATGAAATGACTGAATAAATATGCCATAAAACAGATATCCAATCATATTTTTGGGGGACTATTTCAAATTAACCTGAGCAGAAACTACTTTATAAAATGTTCCAAAATTACATGCAACACAATTAAACCTGGTGGTTACAACAAAAAAGATTAAAAGAGGTGTCGACCTTACCGGAATTCAGATTTTACGGAAATTACAATAATCCAGGTTGCTCAGGGTTATCTAACACTAGATGGGTATGATAGGATGGGTTTCCGCTGAAGAGTCTGCTTTACATCCGAGCATACCAGACTTTATTTGAAATTCCATTTCCATGGTGCCCAGTAACATTATGGCCACATATTTACTATAAACAGATGGAACAGATGCAGTGACACTGGGTTCTAGTCACTGCAATGGAACCATCGGCCATATGGTTACACAGTAAATGTAGCAGCCCTTTTCTTTTAGATGTCTTTTTAGTAGCTACCACACATACCCTCCTATCATTAAATTTGACAAGACATCTTCAAGTTCAACACTCATGAGTGATATAAATAAAACAAGCGAGTATCACCCAAATCCCTTTAAAGTCCTCAAGTGATGTATCAGTAAAAGCACAGGCTTCAAATGCTAAATTAATAGCTCTCCCCTATTGTTAGGAATAATGGGAGAAATGTGACCAACTTCCAGGCTCTAGCCAAGGCTGTGGGGGCTGAGCATATAGTCAGACCCCAAACTAATTAATTTTGTTTTCTCCAAATCCTTCATGCCTTATTCATATAGTGTACCCTTGCATCTGGACAATTTCTCTCTTCTCTTACTCTTTCTTTCATCTCTTCCTACTATGACAGCATGGACAATGCTATTATGTGCATTTCTATCTCTCTTACACCTCAATATAAATGGGGATCCACATGGTAGAATATGAAGAGCAGTTCCTAAATTATTGACAAAATCACTTTCAAATACCATGACTCACCAATACAGCACTGACAGTGCATCCTTGTCATAAAAAAGTGTGCATCAGATGCTAATTCCTTCTTTCTAATAGTCACGACAGGATAAAGCCGGGTTTACGTACTGCTTTTTACACACAAGACTGGATCTTTTATGGGAAATCCTGGAGCGGTGGGAACCATATGGAGAGATTGAAACCACTGCAGTGCCGGCTCCCATCATTCATCATCATCAAGGCTCCCGAGAAATTGAAAACAGGCCCCGGAGAAACACTATTCCAGACACTCATAGATGAAAAGGAGACAAGCATCCAATTAGATGCCTGGAAAATAGATTTCTCCATACAATGCTGAAGACGAAAAAATACAGAAGGATGAGAGGGGGTGGAAAAGATGACCGTAGATACCAACGTGTTACAGGAGAGGAGGATATGTATAATTTATTTATTACAATAAAATAGACGTTAGAGAGAGTGAAGGTCCAATGGTTGCTTTAAACTTCTAAATCAAGGATTGTTATTCATAAATGTACGTGCCAAACTCAGTACATACCAGGTTATTGAAGGCTAAGCATATGTAGATAAAATTAATGCGGGCTCAGGTAATTCATCAGACATAGGTGAGTTTATGCCAATGGCAAGTATGCAAATCTAAATGTAAATTATAGCTAATAGGATCATTATGGCGACTGGGAAGAGCTCAAACAAGGGGAAAAAAGAGAGGAGAAACCCTAATACATGCTCTTGTGTCATCAAGACTTGATTATTGTAACGTCTTGTTTTCTGGTCTACCTAATTGCATTATAAAAAATCTTCAACTTACCAAACAAAAAATTTACCATATTACACTCATCCTGACCTCCCTTCACTGGCTTCCAATTCAAGCCAGGTCAGACTTTAACCTCTTCCACCCTAGGGTTCTGGGAGGGTATGCTCACCTGAATGAATGTACCCAAACTAAAACAAGAATAGCTCCACATCTATCAGGTCTATATGCATGACCTTGACATCTATGGACAGACAAGAACTTATAGAATATATTCCCAGTATCAGTAACCTTCTGACTGTTAGTATGCCAGAGTAAACTTAGATAAACCAAAGGATACATTTAGATTTTTATCCTCGCCTAAAGTGTTTTTTTAATTAAACTGTGGATAACACAATGATAGCAATGATCCCATGTAGAAAGATGCCACTGAATCTATTCAGTAACTCCTTCACTACAACTGTACCAAAGCACATTGAAATACAACAAAGCATATAGGTTCTACAGAGGTTTTAGTGATGATAGTACCAGGCGGACTCTCCATTTTGGCCATTTGGATACCCAA
>OMOT01040755.1:0-12588 GCA_900312575.1 Acanthochaenus luetkenii | reverse complement strand
GGAGGGCAGGGAGAGGCTGCGCAACCTCAACACCATCCAGGAGGAGATCCTGCAGCTCAACCAGCTCCTGGAGCCGTCCACCCAACCGAAGACTGGTCTCCCAACGCCCCCCAACGTCAGCTCCTACAGCAACCGCGGGAACCAGCTCTGCTCCCAGGTGTCGGAGGTGGTGCGAACGACAGCAGAGGTCAGTTGTAGTTCCTGCTGCTTACAGTTTGGTTGCTGATATGTTCATGGTTCATTCCTGCACAGGTCTAGAAATAGTCTGGAAAGAGATGGGGAAATTACTGTGGTTGTTTTCAGGTCTTGAAAAGTTCCCAAATTTGCATGAAATGTCTGGATAAAACACCTGTAGTTCCAATACACAAGTAAATTTTGTCATGATTGAGTGATTTTATTTCAGTGTCATGCACTTTAGGTGTCCAACACACACAGGCTTACAAGATCCAGCCATAACACATTCCTACGTAAACTGGGATAGAATATGTACCAAGTACATTAACATCATAAATGAAGTTCTGGATAATGTCTGAAAGTTAGAAATGGAAGACGTGAAGGAACCATGTTGGAGTCGCTGTTTGGCTCAATTCGAGCTTTCTCAGTTGCAGGTTCATGCGACCACAACATAATTCAGTCAGATTGTGCGTTCACGTGCTGATGGGAAGGACCGACAGCCGGGACTTCCAAGTCGGCTGCTAAACGGCATTGCATTCTGCCGTGCTTTTTTGTCCTGAAAAAATCAAACCGGTACTATAAACAAACATGGATGTCCTGAAGCTTAACAAGCTAATTTAACAGATTTTAGTTATGATGGTTGGTCTGGCTAACTATAAACGTGTAATGTAGGGGCATGTTGTATATACGGGTTTTCTTACCATTGACTGACATACATTTAAAAACCATTCAGCCATGTTGAGAAGGGTAAAGGTTATCATCGCATCTTAACTCTGATTTAACAATTTCATCATCTGACTTTGGTCATGTGAAATTTCCAAGTAGGACATTATTTTTTCCAATATGTCCAATAGCATGTGGATCCAAGGAGACTCTGAGTCCAGGAGAATGGGTCTTAATTTATGTATTTGTATGCTTTCTGTATATGTTATATGTTGTGTTTTTATGCCTTGCTGCACCCAAGTCTCCCTGTTTGGGATGAATAAAGTCTTGAACTTGATCACTGATGTGGCACATCTACCTGACAAATCCTGTGTAACCTTTTCCAATCTATTTGTAGGGTGAGTTTCCCAGCGTGGAGGACATGACCGTGGCAGAGCGAGCTCTCCATGAGATGAGGGCCCTGATCCGTCTGACGCAGGAGGAGACCTTCAAGGCCCAGGAGAAGAAGAAGAAGGAGCTGGAGGAGCAAGAAGAGCGCAGGATGCAGGCAGAGCTCCAGGCCCAGCAGGAGGAGCAGAAGAAGGCAGCGCTCTCAGCCAAGAAGGCACAGAGAAAAGGTGAGTGATATAGAAAGGGGAGAATGAAAATGAAGGAGTTTAAAGGAGGTGCTAAGCATTGTTTTGGTCAGATATTCACGCTACAATGTGCAACTTTTCTTCTTGGGGCAGGTAGGTTGTTAGTCCCACCCTCCTCATCCTCCTCCACAGTTGGCAGGTTCTCACCCCAACACCTGTCACTCATCTTGATGAGCTGTCTATCCTGTAAAGCCTTCACATGCATTGAAGAAGCAGCGTTAATGTTTACCTTGTTTTTGAACATTTAACAGAAAGGGATTCAGTAAGATGTTAATGTTTAGGACAAGACTCATTTCAACTTTGCATGTTGGCGGCCTAATGGCAGCGAGAGACTTCATCACTCAGTTTTTTGGGTGTTTCGTTTGTCTTATCATGCAGCCATATATAAAAAGCTGAGTCAAACATTTGGAAGTGGACATGGGAGCGCTGAATGTTTTCTTTCAACAGGCCTGCAGACCAGAGCTGAAGAAAGCACGTTGAAATGGTACAAGGAGCTGCAGGAGTCTGCCGCTCAGTGTGCACAGTCCTTCGAGGAGCTGAACGCTACCAAGGATGTCCAGGTGGGTTTGGGATCAGGGTGGGAAATTCCCACTAGCCAGCAGCCAAATGGTAAGACATTGTAGAAGCTGGCAAGTTAGTTTACTCTTCCACCCATATTGACAGGTAACCAAGCATCATTTGGAGGTCCCCCTCTACTCTAAAGATGTAGTTGGCTGGTAAAATAGTGAAAGTGGCTGGTTAATTTTTGGATAAATACTCTGTGCAAATGGCTGCATGTCTGTGTCCTCAGATGAAGAAGTTGAGAATTGAGCTTCAGAAAGTGGCCACCATCCCCGTCAATCAAATCTCCAGCATCTCCGGCTCGCAGCTCAGAGAAATCTTCAACAAGCTCGACAAGCTGCTGTCGGGCCGGCCGGTGGTGTCGGAAGGGAAGTCTGTCTCCACCTCCCAGCATCCCAAGGGCCTGGACTTTGTCAGCTACAAACTGGCTGAGAAATTTGTGGTGAGTCTGCTTGGTGCTGTTTGATGTAACATGTCATACAAATTGAGTTTAGACTTTGTTGTGGATTTAGTTCTAACGTCATTATGCCATTTGGTGGATGGATTCCAACCTTTTTAAAGGGATAGGAGTTTGAGCCTTTCTCCTGTGTGAAGGGGTGGGGGAGCAGGCGGCTCGTGGGCTTTTGAGGGAGAGGGGGTGGCAACGTTTCAAAATCTACACACAGCCAAAACGTAATCATTCAAATAGTCATTTCAACCGCTAGATGGCGATACACAGCCGGACTTTTCACACAAAATCCAGAAAACTAACATGTAGTTCAATATCAAGATGTGTGTGTTTCATTATAATCCCTTAAAACAGTGACCCCAGTAGGAATTGGTCCACTCAGCCCAAGCAGGGTTAGTGTCATGCTGCACCTCTTGAGCAACACAGGACAACTTTATTGGCCACGGATGTTTTGTTCTCTTTCTTTCAAGTATTTAATCATTTATATGTGCAAATAAACAAAACCTACAAACCAAATGACAGCGAAACGCCACAGGGATCGCTGATTCAGCTAACGCTGAGATTATTTCCCCTGTAGAAACAAGGAGAGGAGGAGGTGGCGTCTCACCACGAAGCAGCGTTCCCCATCGCTGTGGTGGCCTCTGGTATATGGGAGCTGCACCCTCGGGTGGGAGACCTCATCCTCAGCCACCTACACAAGAAATGCCCGTACGCTGTACCGTATTACCCTCCGATGGAGGACGGCACAACTGTGGAGGAATATCAGAGGTCAGTGAAACAGAAATGCTCCGCTGTACGCCTTCTTCAACACAGTTGTTCCCTTTGTGTCTCATTAGGTTTAGTTTATTGTTTGGGGAAAAGTCACCATCACACTGCTCACTACTGAGTCAGACTGTGTAGCTCATTAAGGAGGAGTCATATTTATGGGCTTACAGTCGGTCCTCTAGTCAGACATGTAAACTTACAAACGAAGGGTTTCATTCCAACATGAGGTATGTACTGTTGGACAAACTTGATGCCTACTCCTTACAAAATCACCCCCGGCAGGAAAGTACTTTATGGGTTACTATTAAGAGTTCTGAGGGATTTTAAGACCTCAAACGTAGAAAGTGTACTTTTTTTCCGTCTTGTTTAAAAAAAACGATTTCAGGTTGCACAGTTCTTCTTAAATTGCTGTAGAGCATTGTGGAACGAAACCCCTCAGATGATAAATCTGCAATGTCTAAAACTTCAGATCTGGAGAAGTATACGGTTTTGAAATGGAAAATATTGAGGAAACCCGTATTCCGTGCATTAAAAACAACTGGTCCTCGTTTCAACAGGATCCTAGGTTACCGTGTGGGCGACTCCGGGGTCGAAGTTCAGGACAGCTTCCTGAAGAGGATGTCGGGAATGATCCGCCTCTATGCTGCTATCATACAGCTGAGGTGGCCTAATGGCTCCAAGCAAGGGGTACGGACTGACGAGTCTTTATTCACTCACTCATCCTGCATTAATACTGCAGGCAATTCCATTGTCAGTGTGATACATTACTACACAATGTCTGTACTGTAAAGGTGTTCAGTCCTTTTATATATACACACACACACATATATAACTACTCACATGTAGACTGTAGTGGCCTACAGTCATGTTGCCCAGCCACTATCGGCATGCTTCATATTGAACACTAACATCATCTTCAAATGGAGTTGATGCTGTTGAAAATGTGAGGGATTTTGAAATGGAAACTGCTTAAGAACCCCGAGTATTTCAACCTGTGTGACGGAGCTTTACTGCCCCCCCAGTCTGGTCCTCATGGTCTGAACTACGGCTGGCGTTGGCTCGCTCAGATGCTCAACATGGAGCCTGTGGCCGACACTGCAACGCTGCTGTTGGACTTCCTAGAGGTGAGTCCTGTTTAAATGATGCATCAGTGTATCGTAAATAATCGTCAAATAAACCATATAATGACTGTAAACCAATGAGAGCATGATGGAGACGATTGGTGCCTTCTATCTCACATCAGTGGTATTGTTAGTGCTAGTGTTTCTCCACCAGACTACATTTCCCATAAGCCCCGTTGCTTCCTGTCCCCCTCCCCCTCCCCGAAGAGGATAAACACGTTTTAAGTGATTTCTCTCCTTCCACCATCTGCCGTCACCAGAAACTCTGAAAGCTTTAACTCAATTTGCTCTGGAAGAACAGCGCCCTCTTCCTGTTTTGTGCCATAAAGCAATCCAGCAGATTTCCTTCCAAATCAGATGTGATCTAGGAATTATAGCTTATTCTACTGTTGCAGTCATTGTAAATGGCTCTGGATAAGATGTGACTTGTTCTTCAGGTTTGCGGTCATGCTTTGATGAAGCAGTACCAAGGCCAGTTCTGGAAACTCATCCTGCTAATAAAAGAGGAATACTTCCCACGGTACACTCTGAATTTTGACATTTACCAGCCAATGTGACCTGTAGACAACAAGGTCAGGTTCTGACCTCTGACATGGCTCTGTGCCTTTTCCAGGATTGAAGCTGTGACCAGCACAGGACAGATGGGCTCAGTCATGAGGCTCAGAGACTTTCTAGAGGTGAGTTAATAACTTCTAATGTTAGCGTTGCCCAACACAACACAGTCGGCGTATAGGACATTACACTGCAGCAAATCGGATGTATTCACGAGATCCCTGAGATGAAATGGAGTCCACACAGCAGTAAACGGTAGAAGTGTAGGCTGGAGAACAAAGTAAAAAAGGTCATACCAGCTAAAAGACTTGAAATGTAAAGTGCTTTGAGTTATTGGCAGGAATCTTGGCTTGTTCTTTGGTGATTATAAGTTTCTTCCACTCGCAGACGTCACTACGAAATAGGCAGATCAGTCCGCCCAAAGGCCAGCTGAGCTCCACGTTCTGGAGGTCCTGATGGAGGAGGAGCCGTGTTGAACCTCGCTGCGTGACGCTTGTTCGGGGTGGGAAGTGACCGCTAGCCACCGTCGGATGCTGGGGAACCTCCACTGTGGTGGGTAGGTTATTCTGCTCTACTGGCCACTTTGGCAGGAAACCGGCCATCGTTTGGAGGTCTGATTCGATTGGGGAAAAGTCCGGTCGGATGGGAACATTGTGGACACGGTCGGTGAATATTGAAATAAACGAGCCGCTGTGGCCGGTGGACTGAAAGTCAGTTTCCTGCCCTGGTGTCATTCACTAATTCGCTCAGAGAAAGCTACCCAGGAAGTGTTTGACGGACGGCGATGTGCAGGAGGCCAAGTTCAACGTTAACCGAAACCAGCTCATCATTTTAATCGAAAATCACATTAAAACATCTTTGGAAACTGTTTTTAACTGATTTCAGAGAAATGTAGGTCCTGATTCCACAAAACGATGCAGGCAGCAGCTCTGGACGACTACAGACATCGTCTCAACTTTTCATTTCGCTGCTATTTCTACATGATCTAAATGTTTGCTGGTGTCCTGGTCCAGACTTGCTCGTACCTATAATGTTCATGATTTGACTCGTTTGTTTCAGTTTTACCTTTACTCTATTGTAATAAATCTGGAAAGTAGCTGTATTGTTTTACTTCGAGAAATTGTTATGTTTTGAATTGGATTATTATGCGTATTGGATCCAGTTGCTCGGTGGTGACGTCCAGTGTTGTGTATACTTTGTAAAATTGCCCACTTCTTCGCTATTTATGTTTTTAAAACACATCGTGTTGATTGAAGAATTGTGGTTTGATGAACTGTCACTGCTTTATATGCATTTTGAACAAATAATACTGAAATTCATGTCAATATTTCAAAAACGGATGATTCTACCCTCCAAGGCAGAAGTGTTTTGCAAACGGATGTCTGAAGATGCTTCAATAGGGAAACCGGATGCTTGGCCCTCATGCAGCAAGCATGTAGTTTCTTCTAAAAGAGGATCTATTGTAGTCAGAATATATATGTGTATAAATGTCAGAGAACTGATACAATTCAAGAGGTGTACAAAAATGTCTCAATCTGTAAATCAAATGTAAAATCTTACTACAGTGTGAAATAAACCAGTTTACTTCACTGGAACTCCTGTCGTCCTTCGGTTCGAGTTGAAGTTTCACTTCCTTGAACATGAACTTTTAAGTCATTATTGCTATGTTTTTATAAAAGGAGAGTAGATGGTATTTTTTCCTTGAGACTCGCCGTAGGAAAGCTGAGTGGAGACGGGAGAGAAGGTTCTGGTGGGATCTGGTCCCAGACCAGCAGGTGTAACCCTGCGGTTCCGGTCGTAAACGCCACATCTCTGGGTTTTCATATTTATACAGATGTTTAATGTAGACTTAAATGTGTTGCGTGTTTCGTAGTCGTCTTTCGGATGGAGGGTCCCGAGGGCTTTTTCAGTATCGGGTTTATGAAGGAACATGGAAAATCAGTTTGGTAATTCCCAGGTCTTGAAAGGTTTGGAAAATGGTGGGGAAATCTTTCTGTGAAGTCCCGTTACACACAAACATGACTTTACACACATTCTGTAGTTGACATATATAACGCACAAAATATATTACCAAGCTACTATCAGTATACATCATCCTAAAAACACAGATCAAAATCTTCAAATCCAGCCAAGCGATGAAGCTGTGGACAAAGTATTAATCTGAATACAGTCCTCACAATTCTGGTCCCTGATTGGCTGACAGCAGCGGCTCCTCTAATTCAAATGAGGTATGCCTGCTGTTCAAATGCTGCAAAGTGGCCTAATTGGATGGATTTTGGTAATTCTTTAGTGAGAGGGCCAATCAGGACCGAGTCCAGTGGTGCTATGTTTCCTGGAGTCTGAAACCTGGAAAAGGCAATAACTTGAACCAAACAAAACCAAATGTTAACAATGTTCAGGAACTTTATTTCTGGTTTGTATATTTATTTTGTGCCACATTTGATAAAGATGACGATCAGCTGACAGTTTAAACCTGAGTTTCTCATTTTCAGTATTTCCCGAAGTAATCCAGATTTTCACAACGTAATTAAATACACTTCCATTTTTTAATATTTAGAATATGTAACTAAGTGCTGCGTTACCACCCAACCCTGATGTGGAGGAAACGTGTTGTAATTATTTCTAGAGTGAACATGTCACGTGTACATCTTCGTACTTTATTTTGCTTAAACATATGCACATTAAAGTAGTTTGAATACAACTCATTCAGAAATGGATCTGAAGTTGCCAGTATGCATATCTGGTACTTCACCAGTTTATCTCATTTTATTGGTTTATTTTTCAGCCCAAGGAACATTTAGCGTACCCATATTCCATTTCTCAGTGCCAGACAAATGCTGCATAAATTACACAATTACCTGAAATAAATAAAGCGATAACTGGATGTCATGTTTACACCGACGCAGCTCAACTTGGAAGGAAAACAAAACACCAGTTTCTCTCCAAACAGGCAGCAGACAGAGTGGCAGCGCACAATGAACAGGATGAATGCATGTCGGCCATTACAATAATAACCATGTCCTGAATAATTCAGATAAAACGGAACTTAAAACTGAACTGCATACGAGAGAACAGGATGAAGAGCAAACCGTTATGAACCTATACAGTATATTCTCCATTAGAAATATTCAGTTTTTCCCCACAGACTGATTTAGACATGTTTCTATATGATGAATGGTGATAGTGGCAATTTGTCTGCCAACTAGACCAGTGGTTCTCAACCACTGAACGAGACCACATCACCCTGAAGCTGAAGATTATTCTTAACTATCACGAGTCAAATGACAGCAGGTCTACGACTACAAGTGTTTAGTCATGTGTATCACAACCCAATAGTTTCCCCTCCACACTTTCTGCCCTTCTGTGAAACCTCAAGGCCTGGAAATGATCACATTTATTTTCCAGACCTGCATAGGAACCCTGTTCCCAACAATTAAAGGGGTAGTAAGTAAGGTTTTTATTGTTTGTGTCAATTACAGGCCAGTGTGGAGAAGACGAGCTCTATCAACGTCATTGCAATTCTTACTGGTTGCCAATAGAGGTCGATAAAGTTAATAGATTACATGTCCGCCATTTTAATGTTTGTTTTCTATTGTTTTTCACAAAAACTAAAATGAACGGAAGATTGGATGAATGTTTTCCCCAGAGTGACACTTGGTGATTAAATGGCTAAATTGAATATTTGTCTGAAACGTATCTCACCCTAAATGCATGTCATGTTCAAATGAACGTGTTTAGCAGGAAATCAACCAGGGCAGTAATGACCATATCCTACACCGTTCAGCAGCAGGTGACATTTCCAAGAATTACAAAAGAAAGAAAGAAACGGCGGTCTTGCTTCATAACGCTGGTCCCTTTCTTGCGACGTCTACCGATTCAGTCTCTCGAGTCCGGAAGCGCTCGGTGTTCCTCCCATCTCCGGTAACCGACCGGTCGGCTTCAGTTCCGGCCCTCGTGGTTTAGCGCCGCTCTCTCCATGCGTCTGTACCACGGTTTCACCTTGGTGTTCTCCATCATGTCGTCAAACGCCTGCAGGCCCTCCATCACTCTCAGGACGCCAAACACCGCCTACAGATGAAGGGAATAAAGTTGAGACAAAGACAAGCGTCGGCTAAACGCCAGGAGTGATATGAAATGTGGGACTTATCAGGCAATCCATTCTGGTCAGTACTATTTTATGGCAAGTAATCATCGGTCAGTGAGGATGTTGAAGTGATATTTAACTCCGGTAGATCCGTTTTATTTTCTACAACTCAACAGTGGACCAGAACCTCTGTGGGGGCCGGTCATCAGAAACCCTTTTCTACGGTTTACTTTGAATCAACAGTAAGCGGAGGTAAAAGTAGGATGCTTTGCTTTTAGGTGGTTACGCATACGACTTGTTTGTACCGCATATTTTACACTTTTGGTTTGGTTCTTCATCGTGTGCGTGGTTAGTAGACAAACTAATGTTAGACTAGACACAGACACGACGGTAGTCAAGCTTTGCTGGGCGAATTGACTTGTTTAATATCGTCTTCGTGCGTTCAGGTTTTTTTCCCGCTATTCGTTTGCGTTAAACCAAGTTGTACATTTCAAACGGGTAACCGAGTACCCGGATAAATATTTACATACCTAGTGAGGAAGCTCTTTTGTATCGTTGATTTCGGTCGGTGTTCAGTGTGATTGATACCGATATTGGCTGGGCAATATGACTAAACTAGGCCTTATCACTCACTAAACTATAGACGTTGTGTTGTACTATGTATTGGGACTGAACAGCATTATTTCCCCATTATTTTTCTATGTTTCCAGACCTATATAAGAACCCTGGGAACTTGAAGGTGCTGGAAAAGGAAAATGTTCAATCAAAGTATATATATATATATATATATATATAAAAGAAATATCGCTTTATGGCTGCGTGTCCACTGGCTCCTTTTCTTGTTACTTTAAAAGGAACAGATGCATGTTCGCTCGAAGCTAATAAATATTTCGACTCAAAAGTACGCCATGCTTCAAACTGCTTTTCGTAGCAACGGCAAGAGTCACCGCTGGCTTTTCCGCCCAGCGTCACTAGTTCAAACAGAGGTGACCGTTGGACACAGAGACTAAAACACGCAGAAGAAGAAATCAGTCCCTCTCACCAGGTCTGCCAGGTTGGGTTGATCTCCTCCCATGAACTTCCTCTTCTTGCCGATGGCTGCCACCCAGCAGTTGACGGCCTTGTAGAGATCCTGCCTCACGTCGTCCTGCAGGTTGTGTCTGGAACAATCCAACAGGAGGAAATAACCATAACACACTTTTCCATTGAAATATTGACTTGAATTGGGGGAAAACAAGCACATAATCACCAATCATCATCCAAACGTTTTTGCAAGCAATCACAAAAATACGTTTATATTTGCATTTTAGCCGACGAACCATCTTGTTCAAAACATACATTTCCCCAGGATTTCTGTTTGGATGTCTTTGCATAATTACAATGGAGAAAAGTGTCACAATTATGTTTTTGTCCTAGGTCGCTCTTATCCAGAGCAAAATCGATCAATATCACAATATTGTGTTTCCTCTTTTACTTCATGACCTTTGAACTCTGGTGGCACCGAGACACCTGAAAATGTGAGTCTCGGTCCTCTAACAGGATTGCGGTGCGATTCATTAGGAGTGAGAATGTAATCTGAACCAACTACAGGAAACCACCCGTCAAAACAAGGGATTATGGGTAGAAGGACACATGTTGATATCTGAAAGCCGGCAGTTCCTCGTTGATGCTCTTATTCAGCCGTCTTCATGCGTTCTCAGCTTCACTCACCTACTTTTCAGCCTTTTGGCGATGATGTACATGGCTGCAGCGCCAACATATTTGGCAAAGAAGCCTTCGAACGAGCCAAACTTGCCCTCGCGTACGATGTAATCGAAGGAGGCCAGGGCCTCGCCGGTAGTTCGGTATACGTTGGGAGATATGAGGTGCACGAGCCAGTCGTCGGCCCACTGGCGCCATTTCATCTCCTCTCTGAAAACAGGACAGGGAGAGCGCGAAGAGGGTGAAGGACAGACAACATTCATTGTTTCAGTTTGTAGTTTTCTTGGCTGTGAAGACTTTGTCACTTTGTTCTAAAAAAGGGCTATGAATAAAGATTGTTCTGATTATTCTGGGTTGGTATGTAGCAGGACTTCACAGACTTCTGCAGGTCTTTCTCGGGGTACAGCAGGTGGGTCTCATCCAGATTCAGCATCAGCCAGTACTTGTTGTTGTGCTCCGTCACTTCCTTCCCGCTCTCGTTGACCGACTTCATCTCCGGGTAGCAGCGCAAGATCTCGGCCATACTTTTCTCCCTGGAGGAAACGGTTTCACATCACGACGTAACGCACGTTGCATATCATTCCCTCGCAAATGATCGTATCACATGAAGTAACATCATCTGAAGGAAGGTGCAACTTACTTGCTGACTAGGTAGGTCTTCAGGGAGCTGATGATGACAGACGAGTCATTCAGTTGCTGAGCCAAAAGGAAGACAAGAGGAAAGAAAGACGGACACCGTAAAAGATTTCTTCTGCATAGTAATTATGATGATTGGAAAAACAAACGAACCAGAACCTGAACAATAGATCTGCCCGCTAAGTGCCAAAACGGACGAGTTCATTCCAGCCAATCAAAGCTTCCCAGTTCACTACAACTTTTACTTGATACAGGAATAGACGTGTGAAAACGACGCTTGGAGAACGGTTACATCCACCAGTGGGGACGACGTTAAGACCCGAAGACATTTCCGTTTGTTTTCGAGCGGTGCTTTGTAATCAGTGCTTGCTAGCTAGCGATGTTGACTCGTCAAAACAATGTCATGTTGCAAAATGCAACACCAAAGCAGCACAAACGTGATTTTCCCGTTCCAACTCTTTGCAGCCGCAGACCGCTACATAGATGAGATCAGAGACTCTGGCCCCGCCCACAAATGGTTAGAATAGAGCGACACATTTCGAACGCACTGACGGTTTGAAGAGTTACCAAAAGGAGAAATGAGATGGGCGTCGTGACACTAGATATTTACACGTACAGATAAACACCCGCTATGCTTGGTGTAGGGATGTTAACGATTAATTGTTAATCGATTAATAACCGTTAATAATTGGGTCGATTAACATTTTACACGTAACGATCAAATTAAACTATTTGAGAATTTTGTCAAAGGGAGTTGTTGGTGAAATGCAATCATTAAATTAACCACAGGAGGGCGCCCGCACTACACATAAGAAGACGAAGCTAACCATGTGACCAACAACAGGGGGTCGGAGTTCACAGGAAGTGATGCAATCCATCTCAGTGTTGCCTTGCAGCCAGAGACACGATGCTAATGCTAATGCTACTGGGCGAACACTAACAGTTAACTTACTAAACCCGACATGGAAACAGAAGTGGACAACTTTCTGGAGGACATTACACCACCGCTAAATATCAGTCCCACAGATTGGAGGAAAATCAACGGAGGAATATTCTAGAGGCTGGTAAAGTTAGCGCGAAGCTAATTCTGCTACCCGGGACGTGTATTTTCAGCAGCTGGACTCACTGTAAACCGACTGCACACGACTGATCATGTAAATATGCTTGTATTGTTAAATAAAAATAAAACTTAGCAAATGTAAGTTTCTAATTAAGGCTCATCTTATTTTTTTGTAACGTTATATGTCA
>OMOT01040752.1:0-14139 GCA_900312575.1 Acanthochaenus luetkenii | reverse complement strand
TAGTCTAGCTGACCTTCAAAGTTCAAACTAGCCATACTAGCCTATAGCTATCTAGGTTAGCTAGTTAGCCTGCTGACCTTCCAACATCATGAATGCCATGTTCATGAATGAATGAAAAAATAAGTAATTGATAATTATATATTTTATCTATTTTGACCAGAGTTCCTTCTTTGCTACTCAAGTTTGCTAGTTAGCTATCTTGCGCTAGCCTCTGAAAAAACGATGGTTCTTTGGCTCCGCCCATTGAGGTTTAACTCAACCAATGAGATTATTTCTGCCTCTGAGACTTGGTTGTATAACTAAAACTCCTATCTGCTTATATAGTAAATGGCTTAGCCCGTTTCTCCTAACTTGAGAAAACAATATTGTAAAGCATTTTTTAGGAATATGTAAAAAAAATGTTGAGTTCCATCCAACGAAAGCGTATTGCATTCACCTGAAAAAAACAAAACAATTTCAGCCCTTGTTTTCCGAATTAATGAGAGAATTATCTCGTAATTCTGAGAAAAGATCTACCTCTGTGATAATTATCTTGATAAAACAGAGCAGAGTGTAAAAATAGATTGAAACCAATTTATTTGTATTTAATCATCTAAATGTTAGTGGGTTGTGAAAGTACAGGTCTGTACGAGTGTTTTGACATATATCTTGTGCAGTTGCAATGAAAGGTGCTCTGTGCAGTGTCCAATTTAAAGTCCTAAGGTGCCTGCAGAAAGTTAAACTAATGACAATGCCATCAGATGCTTGTATCTCCCAGTGTCTCAAACCAAGACAGTAATAGAACTGGATTACATTTAACAGCTGTGTCAAGTTGGCCTTCTGTGAAATGCACCTCCACAACCACACATCAACATCTCCGCTCTGTTTTATCAAGATAATTATCACAGAATTAATGAGCTCATTCATTCTCAAAACCTGGGCTGAATTTATGTTCCAGGTGAATGCAATACGCCTCTGTACATCCATCTTCTTTCAAACTAATTATGATAAGTAATAATAGGTAACTTATGCTTCCCTCTCTACTTTATGAGAATATATGATATGTCATTTTTTTATTTAAAAACTAATCTTGTTTACAGATATTTTTAAACTCTTCAATCCCAAACTGCTGGGTCCGGCCCCAGTGATGACGGTCCATGGCTATCCTGCAAGTGTCAACAAGACCGGCTTCAACTTCGCTGTCACAGGACACAACACACTGTAAGGCTTTAACTGGAAAACTGTGGAGGCGATTCATGAAAACCAGTGATATATGTTAAAGTCCAATCCGTAGTATCAACATTAACAAAACAACCCATTGAAAGCCAAAACATGCATGACTGTGTAACACGTTTTAAAAAAAAGTGTCTCCACCAAACACATAATTGAAATGATACGTTTTGGGCACTACCCTGATAGCGCTGTCACAACCAAATGTTCACCAGTTGGGAAGGACACATTTTATTCCTGTATGTTCCAGTTTGTCTCAGATAACACAACACAATTCAACAGTTGCTGCATCATATTTTTGAGAAAGTTTGATTTGTTTGCGATTTCAACCAAACCCTGTTTAAAAACCGGAGCACTTGAGGACCACAAAAATGCATTTTAGTCCAAACACCTTAGGGGCCTCCGTCATCTTAGGGCCCTGGGTAGTCAGTACCCCTATTTCACCCACTATGGTGTCTCAGGCTGCAACACATTTGCAACACATTTGCTCACATTTGTAAATTTACTTCAATGGAGTAAAGCTTATTTTCCATTCACAAATTAAACTCTTCAGGAACACAATGTGAATATACTCAAAATGTAAATGGTCCCAAAAAATGTACAGATTTGGGCTTTAAAGAGGTGCGTATACTGTAACTGTAGACATGTGGTATAATCACTACTGTCAGAGGAAACCCTTGTATCTCCCAAAATGTACCTTTTAGCAAGAAATAAATAACTGTCTAAAGGTTTTTTGGTTTTAATATACAACTGGTTTTGAGGGGTTTTGCAAACTCAAGGGTCATGAAACGTACTCAGCACATAAGGATTAGTAAAAAAAAAAAGAGAAAATCCCTCAAATTGGATTTACGTGATTTTCATCCAACAGTACTTTTCATACCACAACTGTTGAAAACCACAGAGTTAAACTCTGACGAGATGCTGAGTGCCAAAGATTTGCCTAAGGCTCAAAATCTAACTAATTACGTTGCATATTATTTGATGATGATGTGATAACACTTTATTGATGGTGATTTGACTGGTAACTCAAGTATTGTGTGTGTGTGTGTGTGGGGCTGTGCTCTTTTCACAGGAATATCACTGATCAGATAAGATACATGATAGACACGTTCAGATCCTATCCAGTAGGTCACAGGGTTCATCATTCCACTTCACATTTCACATTTTGTACGATCAGCAAACATCTTTTTCTTTGTGTTCATCATCAAACTGACCAGTTGCCTCTTAGGGTCTGAACTTCCAAGAGGACTGGAAGCTGGTGACGATTCTGATCGGCCTGAACGACATCTGTGATTACTGTAAAGACAGTGTAAGGGGAATTTGGTGTCTCTTTGACGTAGTTCTTTCTCTGAAAAGTCTGTAATTGTTGTATCAAATTCTAATTGAAGTGTTTCATTCCAAAATAAGAGTGACAATTTGAAAAACCGATAAGGGTTTTTGAAGACCGATTCAGATATTTTTACACTGAAGTCGCCTAGCTGATATTTTGTGGCCATATCTTTAAATGTGACCATTTTCAGGCCAAAAAAAATAATGTTTCCTCCCATAATTTCATTGTTGTCAGGGTGGAAAAGCCTCTGAAACAGCATTTAGACCATCATGTGACACTGAAACTCTCCACCGCGCCTATTCAATAGTATGAGGAACTCTGGGATTCATCAGGCCTTTAAATTAAGAATACATTTACAAAAAACACAACTGAAAAAAGTCATGAATAAATAAAATGTGCAAAGAAAACAACATGCCATTGCCGGTTTTACAGACTTTTTATGTAGCTGTGATCAGGGAGGGAAGATGGACGACACTAACTCAATATATCAATATATCGGTCTAATCGTATTAAAGATTACTGTTAAGTAATGAGTCATCTGAGCACCGTTGCTTATCAAATTTGTTTTAGAGGACAAAATCATCAATGTTTTTGGCATTGGCAGATGAATAACCGTTATTTAAAAAATATTCATCAATATGCCTCACCCTTCTCATCACGAGTGCAAAATGAGGCCTCTATGATGTTTAATTCTGAGCTGTGTCATGTATTCCCCCAGAACATGCCAACTTTGAGTCCTTGAATTTCACAAAACTATTCTGTGAAAGTCCTTGAAAAAGTCCTTGAATTTGTTGTGAGTGTGGGAACCCTGTCTATAGCATTTTGGAATGAAACCCTTCAATTTAATTGTTGTATCCAATCCTCCTTTTCACCCAATAAGCGCTCACTCACTCACACCGAAACTGTCTACAGACTGCCTTCTCCCCTGACCGCTTCATCCACCACATGAAAGAGGCTCTTGACATGATGATGAATGAGGTAAGATTTGGCTATCCATGATAACTCAGGTCAAGGTAAGGTAAGATTTCCAAAAATAGAAAAACAAAGGTGGGTTAGGAAACTCCATTGAACAGTAAATAGCTACATATTTGCTATTCCATGGCCTTGGTACACATTTTCATCTGTGTGGCTTTTAGCTTGAATAAATCGTTTCTTTATTGCATGTGAAGTGGTTCTCCTCACCTTATTTTTCTAGTCCTGTATATTGCCTCCTTGGGAACCCCTTTTCCTTCCCCACATCCTTCATACAAGTACAAACCCTTCATAACTCAAATCAAGGTGAGGAAATTACGCAGCAGACGAAGGATGGTGGAAGTGGATATATAGAGTTTTGGAAATGTACTCTTCAATTTAAACCAGTATAACCCAGGTTTCTACAAAAGGCACTCGCTGTAGTTTAATGACACAAGGAACAGTTCAATTGAAAACATTACTCCTGAAACTGTCTATTTTTTACAAAGCAACATCATTTTGTTAAGGGTGTGTAGGGTAATTACTACTTTTATTTTGTTTTATCCATTCTAAGTGTACTTTACCAAGTCAAATTGAGGAGTTTCGGTCCAAAATTTGAATAACCATTTGAAAAAAGTGTGATTCCTATTCTTATGAAATTACTGATAACACAAAATTAAAGCTGCTTTAGGCAAGATTTGTATGTAAAAATACACCCATCTAATCAGGCGAAATCACAAAATGGGGCTGCAATAGAGAAGAGTGTCCCATCTCCACTAATTGAAATGCTGTAGATTCGCCCTATTTGCCCAAATTAAATTTTGTGTCAGGTATGGTCCCTTCACCCACAGGAAGTGACAAAATCCAAACTGTCTCCTAAACAGCAGTGAGCAGCACTCCGTCCAGAGAAAGCTGTACTCACCAACGTTTGATATTTTTCCTCTCTCGTCCCTTTGCTATCCTTTCAAACATGAGCGAGCTGTGTGTGGTTTACAGACCTTCACCTTCTTACAGGATTTCTGGGTATTGAAGTTCACATTTTTGCCATTTGGGGCCGCCAACATGCAAAGTTGCCTAGTGCAGCTTTAAAACAAATTAAAGTACTTTTGAAAGTCAATAGGAACTCTTTGATTCTATTGTATTTACCGCGGCAATAAAAGCAACTTGGTGACTCGATAACTGCTCTGTCTTTTGGCTTCCAGATTCCCAGGATGATCGTGAATGTGGTGCAGCTCTTTCCCATGAAACCACTGAGAGAGGTTCAGAGACCGAGTCTCGGTTGTCAGCTTCAAAAGTTTGTTACCTGTCCATTTTCTTCTGCATGTTTTTTACCCATTGAATCTAACCGTAAGGCCCAAGACAACTCTGCTCTACAAAGTCAAACAGCAGCATCTACTTTTTGTGTGTTTTAAAAGTAAAATGTCAAAACCAGGGTTTAGCTTATGCACCTAAATGCTATTAAATGATATGCAGTACCAACAAAAGTGAACTGTTCAGACAGATACACTTTCTTAGTTTCATTACTCATGCAATTACTGCTCTTTGGCTTTGTAGGACAGACCAGCCTGTCAGAATAGGAGTGCTGAACTTGGATCAGTGGATCACTGACTGCTAGCTCTTTTTAGGAAAATTATTATGCTACTATACAATGGGTCGTTTCAGCCAAGCAGTCTGACTGCTAATAATTCCCATTGGCAATTAAGTCAACTGGGGGCGACACGGTGGCTCAGTGGTTAGCACTGTCGCCTCACAGCAAGAAGGTCCTGGGTTCAAAATCTCGCCTGGCCCTTTCTGTGTGGAGTTTGCATGTTCTCCCCGTGTTCGCGTGGGTTTCCTCCAGGTGCTCCGGTTTCCTCCCACAGTCCAAAGACATGCAGGTCAGGGGAATTTTAGACTCTAAATTGCCTGTATGTGTGAGTGCGACTGTGTTTGTTTGTCTGTCTATGTCCCATCCCTGTGATGGACTGGCGATCTGTCCAGGGTGTTTCCCTGCCTTCCGCCCGATGCATGCTGGGATAGGCTCCAGCCCCCAGTGACCCTGAATAGGAGTAAGCGGGTATAGACAATGGATGGATGGAATTAAGTCAATTGGCAATCTTTCTAGGTTTCTCCTGATTTGTATTCTTATGCATGCATAACTCTTTGTAGAAAACATTTGAAACAGCACACATGCATTTCTAACTATTTTATAAAAGCCATAGCACCCTAGAAATACATTCTATGCTGTGATTTGTTTTCTTTCTTTTTTCTATGCCGGTCTGGTGGTTACAATGATTGATACGTCACAGGTTCAATCCCCACAACATCCAATGTGTCTGTCCTGGTCGACGTGCCCTTGAACAAGACACTGAACCCTTACTCAAATAACGCACCAGTGATTTGACCTGTGGTGAAATGTGTACATGTACAGTATGTGTATGTCTCAGGGGGATTTGTAAAGTAACACATTTGTAAATGTACAGTATGCAACATGTTAATCTATGTAGTCTAGATTAACAAAAATATCTATGAAAAAATGTGCTTCCTTTGGATGTTGTATTCGCTGTGTTCTGAAAGGATCTGAAACTGATCTTAGTTCAGCACTCACTAAGAAGCTCAATATGTATGATTACAAACCAAAACTGATCCGATAATCTGATGACTTGATCATCTTCTCCCAGGACTTTCTGCTCTTGTCTGGTTCAACCTGAAGAAAACTCCACCGAACTGATGGAGCTGGTAGAGATTAACTCTGAATTCCAGGTGTGTATGTTTGAATGAGTGAGAAAGAGCGTTTGTGTTTGAATGCGTTCGTGTGTACGTGTTGGTTCATGTTAGGAAAAAGTGCAATACACGTGCTGTTCAACATGATGTATTACGTTAGTCAATGCAGCAGTTTTTAATGTATTTTTGAAAACAATGGTAGTTCTACCTGCAGTCGCAATGGCAAATACATCGGCGGGTTTTAATGGCGATAGGACCAAAAACTACAATTACACCGGTATCCGTTAAGTAATTCTGACTTATATCGACTCTATCGGCCACCAGTAATAATTGCAACAACACTGACAAGTCCCTGGCAACCCTCCCACCCCCTTGAGTAACAGACACCTGTGATTGACACGAACAATAACGCTTGAGCTTCTTCATGGCTGGCAGTTGGCAAAGGGACTGTGGAACAACATGGTGAATTCCGATCATAGTTTCACACAGAAAATAGACTCCTGCACGCTGCACTCTTGAAGAGTGTGGATTTATTGCCAATTCATTTCAAAAGATCAATAATCCTTGCATAAGCAGAGTGTGTGAGTCTCTTTCGAAGTGGAAAAACGCCCATCAAACTCTCTCCATAGCTATTACTTCTAGCACTTATCTCTTACATGTTCAGTGATATATCACCATGCTAAATGCTGGAATAATAATAGCCTACTGCTTTGTCATTTTCTTTTTGGGCTATATTATGGTAATTTGATGCTGTGGGACAGTATAAATCTTGACTATTTACTATTTACTTCATTTCCCTTGTTCACAGAGGAGACTAGAGAAGCTTCTGCACAGCGATCGATTCTTCAAAGAGGACTTTGCTGTGGTTCTGCAACCTTATTTAAAGTACACACAACCACCAAGGCTCTCTGTAAGTCATACGCACACACACACACACACACTTTTTTCCTCTGTAAAGCACTGTTGATTAACCTGTTTGTTAATGTGCTTCACTAATACAGTTCCATTCAGAGTCTATACTTAGTACAGCAAACCGGTAGTCTTTCTCTTCTTTAAGACATATAAATTAGGATTTTTAGGAGTCATGCTTTTAACGTTAAAAAGGCCACGCTACCGTCAGTTTTTTGAATTTTAGAACTGAAACATCGCAGCCTTGAAAATGACCCACTTTCTGTACAAACCAGTGGTTAGATTTTCAATAACTTGTTGGCCCTCTCTTAGTCCCCAAAATCCATCAGCCTTTCTAGCGTTAGTGCACATAGTCGAATATTGAATGTGTGGAGTGATATACAGTATAGTGTCAGTATGTATGTGCATCTCTGTAATTGGTCAATATGTCTCTGCACCAATGTGACAGAGACAAAATCCTGTACATTCATTACACTTGTTGATTAATGCAATTCTGATTCTTTACTGTCAAAAGACGCTGTCTTGGATCCATAGCATCCAAGTCTGGTCTACAAAACCAACCAGGAGCCTTGGCGTGGCTTGTTTCTTCTCCGTTAGTTATCTATTCCCGAGTTCAATATATTTTGTGCTGTGATTTAGATTTCTGTCTACTTTTCTCTTACCTTTAGAACGGGAGGATCGATTTGAGTTTCTTCACGGCTGATTGCTTCCACTTCACCATTAAGGGACATGAGCAAATGGCAAAGGGACTGTGGAACAACATGGTGAATTCCTAATCATAGTTTCACACAGAAAATAGACTCCTGCATGCTGCACTCTTGAAGAGTGTGGATGTATTGACAATTCACTCTATCAGGCCTCGTGTTTGAATTATATGGTATGATAGACCAAAATGTCAACATATTCATAATCCTTGCATAAGCAGAGCATGTTTCTAAATGAAAAATACCCTTCTATCTCTCTCCTTAGCTATTCTTTTTCATCTATTCTTCTAGCACTTTTCTCTTAGATGTTCATTCTCTGGTCAAAGGAATATTGTCAGGGAACTATGGCTCTGACCCTTGACCTCCTTACTACTGGTTGCTTGTAATGTTGGTGATATACGTAGAGACTGAAGCTTATCCTACTGTTTTACTCATGAGATAAGGGCGTCAGTTAAATGTCTAAAATGTAACATCCTTTTATTTTCTCCAAGGCACCTACATACCGATGACTATTGGATGTAGGTTACTGTGACACAGTAAAGTCTTTAGCCCTAGTCTCTACTCCAAAACAGCTGACTCTTCTCAAGCTACAACTCGTAGGGCTGGTTTCCTGGACAGGGATTAAGCCTAGTCCGACTAAGACAAAATTAAATGTAGATATCCATTGAAAAACATCCCTAGTCCAGGACTACATTTAATCCCTGTCCGGGAAACCAGCCCTACGAGTTGTAGCTTGAGAAGAGTCAGCTCAATTAACCTAAACAAACTGTTAGCGAGCTAACTAGCCAGCAGGCTAATTTAGCAAAGCAACTGATGTTAATGTTAACATGCGCCACTACTAATGTTAGCTTCTCTTTGATATGTTAGCTCACATCTTATCACACAGCTCACATCTTATCAGCTGATAAGATGTGTTCACAACAAGCTAAGGTTAGCTAACCAGGTACTATGGTTAGTTAGATAACAAGCTGACATGATCTAAACACAAAATCGATCTGATGCATCAGTGGTGAACAACAGCACAGAAATTAACCATGTCTATTCAATTCTGTTGAGATGGCCAAGTTGTACATTTAGAAACAAAATCCTCTGTTCACAGCCACTTGGCCAAGACCTTTGGACCTCCAATATGGCCGCCAGAGGCCGTGTTACAACACCTGAAAGTCCTCTATTCTCAATCAACACGGCACTGATGCGTCTATGTAGAGAGTTGTGCTTTTGACTCCCATGACTCACGTATGTTTCCTTAGTTCCAACCGGAGGGAGAGAAGGAGATGATAATGTCTGTCTCAGAGCCTATAAAACTAATCTGCCCACCAAAGGTATAAAGTGACTGAAATGTTGAATATTTTGATGACTCAGATTATGCATATCGAATTGAAATACATTTGATTTAATTGAACTGAACTGAGTTGAATATATTTTCTTATTTTCTTTCATTATTCTAGGAGCACCCCTATATCTACACCAGACCCAGAACTGTGTCCTCTGTACCGGCACTGAAACAACTCTCTATGACAATGCCGACCCTAATGTTACCTCTTTCTGTGTTTGTCCTGTATAATCCTTTATAGTTCAGCAAGGCACCAACACTGCCAGGGTTGGGGGTTTGATTCCCACTGGGGCCACCCACCCACCCTGAAAACATAGGCTGCTTTGGATAAAAGTGTTCAACCATATGTATTACATTATATTGATTGATGATATGAGCTAGCTATAAACTAGTTTACAAATTTGGAATTGAAACGTTACAAAACAATCATAGGTAGTTGTTTATAACTCATCATAAATCCTCAGAGACTAATTATTGCATATTCAATGACCACTTTAAAAAAGACAATTAAATCATTATGTTGGGCAACATATTGTGTATAGCGATGTGTACTATTCTGTGATTAAAATATGTGTAAAAAATAATATATTTACTGATATTTACTGACCCACAGTTGTTTTGTTTTATTTTGTTTTTCCACAAACAAATTGTTGAATAAATTGAATATATTTCAACTGCTGGAACTACTGGCGTTTGTTCTTATACATTAATATATTTTTTTTCTTCTTTTTTTTTTAAAGCTTCATGCATCCCGCATTTTCAAAATATTTTTTCTCATGACTCAGTAAACGATTTTGTAGGCTATTTGGAAAGGTCAACCAAGTAAAATTTACACAGCTTCCATGTTATTAAACTATAAACCTGAATCATTATTTTCACTCTACCTTATTTTTGCCAAGACACTGACACTGTTACAAAGCTGGTCGCCTATAGATACTAGTTTCTTTGGAATAATTTAATCTGTTGCTCTTGACCCAGTCTGTAAACATGGGCTCTCAAACATTTTCATGTCATGGACCCCAAAAAGACGCACATTAGGCCATGGACACATTTGATACAATTTTGTCCCAGGGACCTATCATAGGGGATACACTCTCTGATTGAGACCAATTCTAGTTAACTCACTGAACAAACTGGAATTTAACTATTTCTCAGTTTGGTGGGGACCGCTAGAGACAAAAATGACCCCCGTGGGTTCCAGGACCCTACTTTGAGAACCACTGCTCTAAACAATACTGTACTAGTATGTATTATTGTAGTCTGTATGTGTGGATTGGGATCTGTAATGATCATGAATGATAACTCATCATTGTAACATAATTTGTAATTGGTTGAAAATGTATAATTAAAACATTAGTCATCATTGGTTAATGATTCATCATTAAAACATAATTCCCAATTGGCTGATAATTCATCATTAAAACAGAATTTATCATTGGAGGATAGCTCATCATTAATATGTAACTGTCGATAATTCATAATCAAAACATAATCTATCATTGATTGATGATGCACCATTAAAACACAATATAACATTGTTTGATGCTGTAATTCGTCATTAAAACATAATGTATCATTGGTTGATAGTTCATCATTAAATACAAATAATTCAATAAATACATAATATTTGGCTGATTATTCATCATTAGACCATAATTGAAGCAGAACTCGCCACGTCAGTTTCTAAGCACTTACCACAAATACTGAAATGATCAATTGTGGTGCGTTGCGGCCACCAGGGGCAGCAGAGTCACTGTTTACAGCTCCAGACTGGCAGGCTCCACGAGCTGTTACTTTCTCTGTCAAGTAGCTACTAGCGTGGAGGCGAAGTCAGTTGAGAGGAGGTCGCTGTAGTTGGTTATTAAAAAGTTACCGAACCTCGCTCCTTAACCAGATTTGTATCTGTCGTTTACATGGTGACTAACTACATGCTTTGAGGTAACGACTTGTTGATATGGTACAGACGACCAGGGTGGCGAAAATTTACATTTAGCTTGGCTCTAGCTTGTTGACTTCTGCATGGTAGCTAGCTAGCTAACGTTAGCTGCAGGAGCTACTTGGCTAGCTGGCTAGCGAGGTCCTGCCCAAAAGTTGTTTACCTCAAGTTGTGGTTGTTGTCACCCCTGTACTTCAGTATTTTTCTGGGATTAGAGAGTAAGGACCAAACTTCACACTGGATTTAACATTGTGTGTGGTTAGGAAACTAGCAGGATGTCCACCGAGGTTGAGTGCAAGGTTGACTCAGGTTTGACAGCGACCAGCCCCAATGGGGGAGAGGGGAACCAAAACAAGTCTGAAGAATCTCAGTTGCAGACACCAGACAGAGGACAAGAAGAACCGGGCCACAAAAATACGGAAAAACAACACCCAGATGGCCAAAACACCGAGGTAACGAAGAGCCCAACGGACCTGCACAAGAAGTGCAAAGAAAACGACAAAGAAAACGACCAAAATGCTCAAAGCAGCAACGTTGACTCGGCTGAAACGGTGAAACGAAAAGTAGTGGAAGCGCCACCGCCGAAAGTTAACCCGTGGACTAAGAGAACATCGGGCAGAGTGTCGAACAACACGATAAACTCCAGCTCTCAAGAAAAAGGTATGGGCAACGGTTACCGCTTGTGAAAACAGAACCATGCAATATGGTTACAACACGTTAGAACGTAGCGCCTTCCCGTATGTTACAGCATTTGAGCATGTTCTTGAACGACTACCAAGAAAGCCGCGTTAATCTCGATGCACAGTTTGTCAAACCATCTTTGGGCTTAATTGCGTTGAATTAAGGGCATACACGCAAATGTCAGCATAGTCAAAGGTGTTGATGGTGGGTTATCGCCCCCATCCCCCCTCTGCTCGGATTGCACTGGAGCACCACGTGTTGATTGCTGACAACTGCTACTTCTTTAGCCTGTTAGCTACCAGCAGCTAGCTTTCTCTCTGCCGTTCGCTTTCTCACTGGTTTCCCCGTCGTGGAAACGCCAGGGCCCGAGTACCAAGCTCATGTCTGGGGAAGTACAGTACAAGGGAAGCAACGTCTCCAAAAAACAGGCTTGAGTTTTCTGCTGGGTTCATTCACTATAAGCTAAGACAGCCAGCTAACCCCTGCTGCTTTAGGGACACGTTTTGCACGTCCAATGGCCTCGCTGCATGCAATTCCTCCCACCAACCACTTATTCACTGTCAGTTAGTAAAGTGTATGCCCGATGTGACTTGACAGGTGTCAAAGTTAATGGTTTAAATGTATGAAACCAACCACAACTGACATTGCATAGTACCATTTAATGATAGGCTACTGACCCACTATTTGAAGTACATTTTAAGTAGTTATTGATCTGGAAATGGGTGCTGAAATAAGAAAATTGCTTTATTTAATTATATTAATATTTATAATTTGGCTCTAGTCTTGTATATGTGTGTAGTAGAGCATAGACCGAATGGGAAGGCTATATTTGAAGTGTGTGGCTCTAGTGACTGCACAGACATCATTTTACAGCGTTACTGTACAACCACTGATGGGTGTATGTCTCTAGACTAGTGAGGCCTACACCCATTCATGCAGATGGGCCCTGTGGCTCTTATCAAGCCGACCATCCTCTGTGGAGCGATAGGGACTGTCAAACCCCAGTGTGCCACTCCCAGGCTGCAGGAGCAGCTGGCTGTAGAAATGCTGCCACATACCGCTACTGGCTGTACAAAAAACACCCTGAACTAGTTCAGTAGCTAAGCCCAGGGTGCTGGTGGGGGAGGGAGGATATTTATGCATTATGTATTGACAGAAATGCTTAATGCTGCACAAAGACAACATAGCATGCAAGTGTAGATTATACCTTTTAGTCCAGTAGTCGGCGAGCTTCTGGGCCTGGAACTTGCTTATTGGTGTTGTAAAATAATGATTGGTAAAAGGATTAATGCCTCAGGTTTAGGTCTGTTTCACTAAATACGATGTCACGTTCATTTATTAACTCTGTATCCACAGATCAACAAAACCCCCTGAAAGTCGTCCGCGCCAGCAAGCCCAGGACGAGAAAATCCAGCAAGGTAATGGGGCTTTTTTGAAAGTGCTTCCAAAGCTACTGTGTCAAGCTTTTAGAAATGGCAGAAGCATGATAACAATGCCCGGCCCATCTGTCCAAATATTCATGATGGCAGGTTTAGTGTTATCAGTATGTTTTGGTAATTAAGTTGTAATGGTTGTGTTGGAGCACTGCCTGTCTGATTTTCAAATAAACCAAAATATTTGACTTCCTTAGGTGATACTCATAAGATCACATGTTCATATTTTGCCAGTGTAACTTTGGTTAGTGACTGTGCATGGGAAATTAGCATCTGCCGCCAGACAGATTTTGGCTGGTCAAAGCTGTCGCTGGTCATTTTGTTTACGTTCCCAACCACTTTCTCCATGGTGACCATTTCAATTTTATCATTGGCAGGGAAACAACCATTATTACAAATATGTCTGAATGTAGACATTGGTGGCCAGTGGTATGCAGTGGCGTGTCGTGACTTTTCTGCTAGGTGGGGCGGTCAGCACGTCAGATTATCTTTTTTTTTTTTTTTGCCCAGTCATTACATTACATCATTTAGCAGACGCTTTTGTCCAAAGCGACTTACAATAGTCCCCATCATTTTCATACTAGTCTACTTCCAAACTTCTAATACACATTTCAGAAATAAAAACGAAAAGTATATATTTAACAGAACTCGTTTATTTTTCAGTTTGCATATCATTGTCTGACACTATATTTCATTTATGTAATGTAGGCATAATATGCATGCATTGAATTAGACTAATTAAAATGACAGGTTATTAGTGCATTTTTACATTTGAAACAGTTGAATAACAGTTTATTTCAGCCACAACTAATCAAGTTTCACAAAGCAATCTAATGTTACAGTACCAACGTTACACGTTAAGTGATAAGCGTTTGGAAAACATCAAAATACATTTCACCGGCCCCTTCTGATTGTTCGAAGTGCATGTAGGGCAATAGGTTCAATATTAT
>OMOT01040740.1:0-17013 GCA_900312575.1 Acanthochaenus luetkenii | reverse complement strand
GTTATGCTGCCACTGAAAACTTCTACCATGATAATGATATTTAAATTATTTTAGCTTCAGAACATCCTTCATCTAGTAAGGATCATGTTGGTCCTGCCTGTGTCCTCGGCGCAGTGTGAGACGGGGTTCTCCACACTGAAGCGCATCAAGTCGGACATCAGATCTGCATTAAACCCCAACACGGTTGAAAATCTGATTTGAATCAGTGTAGAGGATCCTCCTCTGGAGACGTTGGACGCCGCGGTCTCAGTGAAGAGATGGATGGAAGAGGGACAGAGAGCCAGGATATTGCGTAAAGCCCCAGTTGTGGCCTATCATGCGTTTTTAAGGCTACTTTCACTTTTGTTTGTTACTTGTAAGCCGTACTGTTATGTTGTTTTTTATGTAAATTTTTTTTTGACATATGGTGCTACCAATTTTTGGCTGGTGCTCCTAACTTTTGGCTGGTGCTCCTAACTTTTGAAGTTGGGAGCACCAGTGCTACCAAGTGAAAAAGTTAATTTCGAGCCCTGCACCCACTTCAGTGCATTATGAGTTGATTTGATTGCCAATGCAAGGGCAGGCTGCACAAAGTGAAATGTACAAAATAATTGGCTGGATGATGCTGTGATTAATTTATTTTCAGTAGTCTTTCTTTATCCAGTATTTCTCCAAGAGATTGACCCTTTGTTGAGACCTTTCTAAGCACTTTGTCTCTCATATTCCCGTCTTTATTATTGTATAGCAGACTTTGACTTGTGAGTTTAATAGTTAACTAAAGCTGGGTTTTAATTGGATTATCATAATCAATGACTACCAGCCACTCCAACAATCTGAACTATTTCATGTGACCAAGTTTGCCTTGCAAAGTTGTATTATGCAGCTCATTTGTCAGATACAACTCCCTTTCGGGCAGGCCTAGAAGCTAGAACTCTGCCATGCAGTTAGGGGGAAAATGTGACACAGCATCTATTATCATATTGAGTCACATGAACAGGAGTGGTTAGGAGTCTAACCACAAATGAGGAAGACTGAGTTCATGCAAAACCTCAAGGACCACTGTACTTGGTTTCAGTGCAGTGACAGTTCAGGATTTGATGTCAATATGGTGACAATTATCACCAAAAACAATAGTTTTTTGGGGGTGGTAAATAGCAAAGGAAATACTACATGAAAGACTCAAAGGATACTGAAAGCAAAAGAAGATGCATTTTCCTGTCATGATTTCTGAAGTGGGCAAAGTAAACACCAACAAATACTAAGCCAATTGGACTGAACACCTTCATAAAGTGTTTCCAACAAAATGATAATGCCCCTATTCACCAGACACGCCGCACGAGTGATCAGTTAATGCTTTAATGGGTATAAAAAACATGTAAACAATGAGTTATCACTAGTTAACACTTAACTGAAACAGGAGATTTTACATGATGTCGGAGATAGCATTTTCCAACATCAACAAACCACCAAATGACAGAACTTTTTATGGAAGCATAGTGTCAAAACTCTGCAGCAGAGAGTAGAGATGATGCCATGGTGCATTTATGCTGTTCTAGCAGTTCTTAGAGGCCAAACGCTATAGCAATACACATCATGTCTGTGTTCCCTTTCAATTAGTAGTTGCCTGTAAATCAGCACACCTATATAGGGGTACCTGTGGAGACCTGTCTGTTGGACTCACCTTAAGCTGGTCATCTTTTGTGCGCAGTGCAGCATCCTTCTCCCGTATCATCTCCTTTAGCTGAGCCACTAGCTGCTCAGACTGGGCCAGTCGCTCCACCGCTTCTGCTAAAGCAGCCTCTCCACCACCAGCAGCCCCCTGGGGAGAGCCTGGAGCCTGGGGAGGGAGAGGGGTCGATGGAGACAGGATGGAGTTAACAGTCTGTGTATTTGAGTGTGTGCGTAGTGGAGGGGCACAGAAATGGACCATGGGAAAACACAGCAATACACAGAATATACATGTTTTTAAAGGACAATATATGGCCCTAGTATAGCCTTAAATGAGAACCTGAAATGTGAGGATATACTAACAGGGCTTAGATTTGACCTCCATTTCCAGTGGTTGTCCAGTGGAACAAGAGCACTAAAGAGTGGAAAGGAATTCAAAACAAGAATTATCTTGTTAAATTAAGGTAAAGACTACCCATAATAATAAAAAAATGTTGCCAAGACTGTGGCCAGGGAGAGGGTGATAGAAAGGAGTGAATGTGGGATTAGTGGAGAGGGACTATGAAAAATGAGGGATTTTGTTATTGTACCAGCTCAGATTGTTAGCTATTGTTACAAGGCTTAACCATTGAATCAAAAACTGGCATAGGTGTATAGGATTTGAGTTATTTAATCAAGTATTGTATTCCAAACAAAGCCTGTAGCCTGTAGAAAGTATGGGGGGTGGGGATGCAGGGGGATTTAAGCTACAGCAGCGACCCCCCCGTCGCAGGAAGAGTGAGCTCTGATTCTCTGGGTCAAAGCCCTGTGCTTAGCAGTCCACCTAATTCCTCTCTATCTGAGCATGAAACAGATTGCGATTAGGTGAATTTCACCTGAACCCAATTAGATTGAAAAGAAAGTCCTTAATCGGTGTATTCAATAGCTGCCGGCTACCGGCGGATTCATCAGTCTAATTTGGCCAAATAGCCGCCTACTTTTTAAACAGGAATTTGACGATTATTCATCAGAAGCAGAAGTCGTGTTCATTCTACGACACCGTACATTAAATGTAACATATATTTTGATCATCTCGCTCAGCCACGGAAACAACATTGACTAAGCTGTAGAGATCGTACAAGCCTAACATTACTGCTTCACAGCGATTGTTCCAACACGGGCCAATAGCCACGCTACACTGAGATGCAGGCAGATTACCCTGATATGGCAATTGGGGAGAAGTATGGTATGCTGACACACAGTGCTATCCATGGTGACCATTGTTATGGGTAAACCAACATTTTCTCAATCAATGGGACTGGAGTCGGAAGTTTCAACTGTGTGCAACTCGGATTGCGACTGTGATGCCGAGTCTGAATCTGAGTGAATCAACTTTCATCCAAGTCACCTGCACCACCCAGTCAGACAGGAGGAAAACATATCCAGTAGACATGTTATTCAGACTAATGTTTAAGACTTTTTTGTCATTAAACAGTTTGCCATTTATCACTGATATGAAACGTACAGCCTTTTGTTAATGCAGTAATAGACTACTGCAAAGCCTCAACACAAATAGTGTTCATTATTTGGTCAACTAAAACATTATCAGAATCTCATATTTTAAATTGTGTTAATGTAATAATGCATGTGTTTTTGTTCAGGTGTGGAGTCATTACATCCAGCGCTTTTTTAAGGGACCTACAACAGTGTGAACATCCAGGTAATGCAAAATATGGACATGCCCACACATGCCAAAATATATGTTTGTGTGTAGTGTAGTGTGGTGCATGGTGCGATGGGCGGCAGTAGCTCAGGAGGTAGAGTTCCCGCCCCGCAACTGCAAGGTCGGCGGTTCGAGTCCAGCTCCTCCCGGGAAATAATCTGTCGTAGTTTCCTTGAGCAAGACACCTAACCCCAAATTGCTCCCATTGAGCAGGTTGGTACCTTGCATGGCTGCCTCCGCCAACGGTATATGACATGTAAGTCGCTTTGGATAAAAGCGTCTCCTAAATGCTGTAATGTAATGTAATGCCTACTTACTCCAGAGCCAGGCCCTCCCTCTTCACCGGAAAACCACTTCAGCATGGTTTCAGTTTAGGCCTAAAACACACACACACAAACCATCAGTCAGAAATGCCTAAATGTGTCTGATTCTTTTCTTTTTTTAAACAGGTTATTCTTACTTGTACTGCTGGTGCAAGTCCATTTTGGGTTCTCCAATTTAATAGTCAGCGTTTCTGAAATGTAGTTTTACATTTTGGTTCAGCTAGTACACAACTGCTAAGCAAAAAAAAAGTAATACAAAAATGAATATTCATCAAATGCATTGCTGTCTTTATTTGAAGCCCCTCCTCCATGTTGCTGGTGTGGTTAGTCAAATGCTTGATGATTTAATGCCACAATATTTTTGTTCCCTTGTTTCAGGTACATACAAGACTAAATGAATAACCTTACATTTCAGCCTCATTTTTAAGTTAGCAATGGACACTGAAAACATTAGGCTAACCAGAAATAAACAACTTGACATGTCAACATAAGTCAATTTGAGGTCCAAAGCAGAGATGGTCAATTATCAAAAGAATTGTCATTACTTAAACTAATAAACAGCAGCTCAGCCTTGATAGTGTTGCAGTCATGGAAAGTCTTCTTAGATTTCTTCAGTGCTCTCCCTATGTTCTTTCCTTGATGAGAAGCTCAACTAAAATATGTATGAGCATCCTAGAATAGCAGATACTAGTCTAGAGAGTACAGGCTTTCACCAGACTAGAGGGTTTATCAGTTAAACTGACAAAAGCAGGCCAGCCGTGTAGGCCCAAGAGAGCAGTGGACCAAATCATAAATCATACTTCTTTTTGCATTTTATGTCTAGAAGCAGGCTCGTTGCCAGTAGCAGGAAGGCATAAAGTTACCCCCATCTAAAACCACCCATTTGTAGGTGGTGGCCAGGCACTTTAAATCCCAGGAGCCTAGTATCCATACATGAGGCCAGCTATGTGAGGTCCGTCTCACGTGATGTAGGAGAATAATCCGGTCAAACCAGTTCTCTCACGCACACCATTAAGTCCACATACTGCACCTAATATTTGACCATCTGTCAAAATCTGATATAATTTCTCAGCTTCACTATTCAGCGACCTTCACCAAACACACAAGTCGTTCCTTTATATTTGTGCAGGAAGAATAAAATAAATGAATAGGTAAAAAGGGCACACATCTGATGAAATCAAAATATGCACCACACCAATGTGTTGGGTCTCACTCCGTTTCCTAACTTATCAGCAGGGGTTTTGTTCTGCAGTTTGAAAGAGAGATGTAGAAACAATGGAAAATATGTAATATATAGAATACATACCTAACTTAGATGGAGAGATAAGATAAAGCACATAAGTGGACAGAGCAGAAAGAGGGTACGGGGTCGTACGTCTAATAGAGTAATGGTTGTGGCCCTCCTGAAACTGATCAATTCAGCTATAATGATAATGGATTCAGACCTTTCGAGAACCGTGAGGCGCAGAAACCCCCATGATGTGTTGCTGACTACGCCACACCACCAACAAGATTGAAGTTAGTATGAAGCTAACTTAAAATAACAGATTGGTAACCGGCTAGCTGTACTGTAAATTGTACATTTAAATCATTAGGTTGGGCGACATGTTCACATTAACCAAGTTGCTAGCTTGTATGTTTTGCTGACTAACCCGGATAATCCTAAAGGCTCTTTGCCTTACTCACACCGGGACAAGGCCCTCGAGGGTCGGGGTGGCTGTCGGTATGACAGACAGCCACACAAACCAGCCACTTGCCAGCTAGCCTAGCTAACTTTATCTTGCTAGGTGCATGCTAACTTAGCTAGCGTTGAACTGCAGCACTGCCCGTCCTGATGCTAAAATATATGTATCAAGCTGCTCGTATTCAGTAACAATATCTATTTCAAGTGCTTACCAGATTCACCACTTCGTGAAAAGTCCACCCGAATTGCTACCTCGACGAACCCTTGTTAAGTTACATTTTATTCCACTTGGCTACGACATCGCAGAGGGGACAAGGGCTATTCCTTGGTCACATTTGTCAACAGACAGCTGGGACGCACTTGCGCCTGCGCAACTCTGAACGTTGACTGAGCCGGCGGCTCCCTTCACTTCACATATATGATATCTATGCACTGGAATGACCTTTACAGAACACTACTGTGGTGTACACGGGGTGAGAGCTATTCAGAACCCGTCCGCGAGAACCACGTTGTTCCTCCTCAAGATCAGGTCTCATACTGACGGCCTCGCGTCATTCGAGTACCAGAGAGCACGAGAAGCGAGAGAGACACCCAGATCGTTTCCGCTTTCGTTTCAATCGCCATGTCCAGTGCTTCCGTTTTCCAGTGGTCCAGTCGTTTCCCTTTCGCTGGGCTTATTTCATAGGCTAATTTGATTACGTTTCCCCCTCGATATTAAATTAAATCATAAACTACTGGCTATGAATTAGAAAATGGCTTTACGTTAACAAAACACATTTGCAATGCAGTTCTTCCTGTTGTACAAAAGCGTAGTATGACAACGTCTGACACTGCTTACTGCCGCACTAAATATGAGCACTTCTTAAGTTGTTTTCAAGCAGTCATTAAAGAAAAGTCAAACCTATTTGGGTGCGTTGAATGACTGGGATTTCACTTTCCATCAGATGGGCTATTTACCATGTAAAGAAATACATGACAACGTAAAGATCCGGCGAAATCGTTTAAACTCAGTCAGGAAAAGTTTGATGCTGGTGTCTAACACAATGAGCATTGTTTGTGTGATTGTGCTGGAACTTCAGCCATTGCAGTCGCTTTCTCATTGCAAGCTACATCCATCTACAGTCAAACATAATCTGCAATTAAGTATCAATTCAATTATAATACTAATAACAATTAAACATTATTCATATGGCTGCAGATGTTGCATGTTCTCCCTGTGGCAGCCAGTGCAAGGAGGCTGTAATAGGGGTGATATGGTCACTCTCTCTATACGGTGACTGGAGAACTTACCATATGTAAGTGGGGCCTTAACCATATGGACTTAGCCTTTCTCTTACTATTCTTAGCCTTTAAGGCACTTTGCATAACAGTGTTAACCTTTGGCTTTAGTGTTTTGATGGGAAACAGGATTAGGATGACTGAGGGATTGCTAGATGTCTTTCATTTGTCATTAAATAAACCAAAAAGAAATTGCTCACATAAATACACACACACTTTTAAGTGAGTTAACAAGCTGCATTTTAATTTTTTTTTAACTTAACTGGGATCTTAAGTATATTAACAGTTGGCAAAAGGGGAAAGAATAAATAAAAAGACACAAACAGCTACCAAATGACAACAGACAAAAAAGGTTACTGACATGGAAGTATCTGCACAGCATACAGTACCTCCCATGCATAGAGGTGCCCATAAGGGCGCATATAGTGGGTGCTATACTAATAATGCTTACAAATAAGCAATTTTGGTCACATAAGCATGCTGTCAAGTCACAGTCATGCACCTATGTTCAAAAATGGTTTAGAAACGATTGTATGCACATCCAAATATGTAACCATATGTGTGTGTGTCATACACCAGTCCTTTCTGTGTGGAGTTTGCATGTTCTTTCCTCCGGGTGCTCCGGTTTCCTCCCACAGTCCAAAGACATGCAGGTCAGGTGAACTGAAGACTCTAAATGTCCCATAAATGTGTTTGTGTGCAGTATATCATGTATGATGTAGTGTAGTATATGACGTAGTATGTATATGATACAGTGTATCATATATGATGTAGTATGTATATACGATGCAATGTAAAGCCCTTTGAGACATGCTTGTATAAAAGGGTTATATGAATAAAACATGATTGATTGATTGACCAGTGCCTGTTTCACAAACCATCACAGAGTTATGGTCAATTTTGTAATAAGTCACAGACTCTCATTAGTTAAATGGTTAATAGCGGCCATGTGGTTTGTCTCTATGGGCTGGTTTGTTAACATTGATGTGTCTATGTTTTTGGCCAAAAAAAGCCGTAGCTAAATAACAGTAAAAAACTAAAAAATCAAGATGGCGTAAAATCCTATGGTCTAAAGAGCAAGTGTGCATACCAGTATGACTCATAGTGTGTAAGATATGGCCTTTTAAACGTTTGACCTTTGAGCATGTAGCAACTGATAACGTTGAACTACATTCCATTCGGTTACCAAATGACTGGTAAAATGCATAGCTTTGTGTAGTTTTAATACATAGTAGACACAAAACCGTGATATTGATCACATGAACCCAAGGAGAGGGTGGGGAGTGGTTGCCCCAACAAGATATCCATGCACACAGCAGTTCTCAGTTGTAGAAATAGTAGAAGAAAGATGATCTCATATTTAGCTCTTGAAAAAACCTCATCAAGATGTGTGCCAATGTCTGCACACAGGGTGAAGACAATAGGCATCTCTTCCAAAAAAAGAGAATATTGATGATTTGGTGAAAGAGATAGATGCAGTCCAGCGTTCCACTCATCTCTCAGAACTGAATGAACACTGAGATTATCATGAATCTCTCCTAGGTTGGTTGCACTGATGTAAAAGTGAATAATCGATCACCTGAGGCAGATTATTCCCATATCACAAAACGCCCACTGTACTTTGAATTAAATAACAACAATACAAAGTGGATGCTTCGAGGTGATACCAACAAAGTCAGGATTTCTTCTCCTGCTGTTCAAGGAACCAACCACAGGGCCGAATGTCCAGTTTGAGCTGCTCCATGACCCAGGGGTCCTTCTCAGATCCCTCGATGAACTCCTCCAAAGAAATCTGACCTGGACGAATAACAAGAGGGATGGATACATACACAAGGTGACAAAGTAATCCACATTTACTGTACTAAACACAATGTTAGAACAGTTTCTGCTTAAAGAATCAAAATACATTCATCAGAATTGCGAACAATGGGAGCACAAGATATGTGACCTGATCCATTGGTGCTGACTGATTACAAGACAGTTACATAACACAGGGCCGACACAGTAGGTGAGCAACAAAATGATCCGGACATGGACTAAACATACAGTAAACACGTTACAACTCATGTCCATAAATGCTGTGTGTGTGACTTACCGTCTTTATTCTTGTCCACCAGTTCAAATATTCTGTCACAGATATCTTCAGTATTCTCTTTGACACATGGGTTGTCGTGCTTCTTTAACTTATAGATGATCTGCAAAGATGAGGAAAAAAATGCCAACAATGAAAGTAGGAAACATAGAGGTGGAAAGTGAGTAGTTACAACTACTGTTGCTCCTGCACCAATTTTTAGTGTATTTTTAGTGTCAACTTTTATATCTATGTACATTAGAAGAAGAAAAAAATAATGTATACCTACTTTTACATTACTTTTGGTTTCTCGTTGTAATTTTGGGCAAAAGATCTGGAATTATACATAAAAACAGACCCTCTGGATTTACCCTCCTATAACAGATACATGAGCCATTGTTGACATTTGCCCCAAAAATCCTAATTGAACTTTGAACTCATAATGGCCCATCAAATTATGTGTATTCATAAAATCTTATTGATTCTTTGAGCAAATTTTTACTAGAGTGAGAACTCTTTCTTTGACTTATACTGAGATAGCAGCATCTCTACTTGAATAATATATTTTGTACTCTTTCCATCCTTCTCCAGATCCACAAAACACATGTAGACTGTATAGACATACTCCCAGGCCCCTCCAGGATCCTTCCAAGAGTAAACAGCTCTCCATTGGCTATCGGTGTAAAACTGAAACCCCATTCATCAAAGAAAATGTAAAATGTTAATGATTTAAAGAACCATAAATGTGAAATAAGTATTTAAATCTGCACTAGGCAGACGTTTATGTGAAAATACATCTGTTTTATCAGCCTAAATCACATGGGGTTTCAATAGAGAAGAGCATATGGTACCATCACTGCCTAACTGAGACCAAATTAAATTCTGGTGTCGGATGTGGACACAGGAAGTGACGAATTGAAGTGCGAAATACAAACTGTCCTAAACAGCAATGGGCAGAGAAACCTGGACTCACCAAACGTTACATATTTTGCCTCTCTTGTCCCTTTGGTATAAAGCATCACAGACATAAACAAGCAACATGAGCGTGCCGTGTGCAGTTTACTGACGTCACCTTACAGGATTTCTGGACATGGAAGTTTTCACACAGTTACCTCGCTGCCATTTGGAGTTGCCAACATGTGAAGTTGCCTAGCGTGGCCTTGAAAATAAGTACAAGGGGTGTACTCTATTGTCACATTGACACAACGTGCAACATCGACAGCAACTTAACTAATTCCCAGGCGGTAATGATAACTTAAGAAAACCCGTCATAGCCTACTTCAACATATCAAGTCATCTATTGGAGCAGGAAGATCAAGTGGAACTATATTTTAGTACTTTAGTACTGTAAAAGGATCTAAAACATTACACTGACCACATCATCTACCAATGTTCTAAATTTTATGGACACACAATCATGATTTACTTCTTTAAAAAAAAACTTTTGTAAATACCTTTTCCAGTTGTACATGGAATAACTGAATACTTACTTTGATTACATGTTTCACTTCTCGTCTATCCAGACAGCCATTTCCATCCCTGTCATAAACTTTAAAAGACCATTTCAGTTTGTCCTCTAGTTTTCCACGAAGAACAAGGTGCAGCGCTGCCACATACTCCATGAAGTCTATTTTGCCATCCTGAGAGGAAAACAGGGGGGTAGACAGATAGATTTAAAGATTTGACATGCAATTGCTATTTCAACAAACTCTGCCTCCCCTAAAAGAAACGTATCTTTTGCATTTTTAACATTTGCATCAAATGTCAACCGTCCATCACTCCCACTAACAACTGATAACACATACAGGCCTCATCTGTCCAGAAGATGCTGAGACAATAGCAAAATGTGTCCCTCACTTTTTTCCTCAATTTTCATTTGGTGATATATATAACACTTGATCTTCTCTCTGTTCTATCTTTTTCTATGAAGTAGCTACACTTGAACACAGACGGTTAAACTTGTTTCAAAGGTAAATTGAATTCACCTGAGCACGGTTGTTGTTTTTTGGGGCAGAAAGTGCGGGCTAATAGTAACTGTCAGTAGACTAACTTCCTCCCGTAAATGTTAAGGCTGTTGCTACAATACCTTATTTGTATCAAAGGATCGAAAGACGGTTTCCATGTATGCAGACTCTTCTTCTGTGGAGTCGCTGTTCACCCCAAAGATTTTCTTGAATTCATGCAAGTGTAGATTGCCACTCGGACATTCACTTGCAAATTTGCGGTAGAGTTCCTGAATGTTTTGAAGAGCCACTTCCTTCTCCATGCCACTCTGTGGCTGACCCATCATTTAAAAACGATCTGAAGATGATGGGGGAAAAAAAAGATGAAATCGACATTTGGTTCAGTAAGTTCCCTATACGTTCTCAAGCATATTCATCACAGCCGCTCGAATGCGAGCTCAGCAGACCTTAACCCTGTTGTTAACCATGTGTTGGCTATTTCAAGATAACTGCTAAGCAAATCCAATTGCCTGTTCAGTGACCTTCTCCAAATCCCTCGCAGCAATGTCTTGTCTTCCGAAATCCTCTGACAAATTCAATCCAAAATGCTGTGAAACAAAAATCTTGATTCACTCACAGCTGAGTGCCAAAGAGTTTGCAAGTCAGCTCTAGCTCGTTTTGTTCTTTAACAGCAATTAGGTGGTATCGCACCTGATATCAGGCCACCACCAAGCTCTCAGGGAGATTACAGACGGATGACGTCCAACTCCAGCCTGAACGAGGTAGAACTGTTGATCCACTGAAGTCTGTCTGAGGTCAGTTTACCCAACACCTCAGCTATTTACCCATAATCAGTGGGTCAGCATGTGTTGTTTCTGATGCTGTTACCACCAGATACAATTTATTTAAACAGATTAAACAAAGTGAGATTCATGTTTTCCGGTTTGTCTCTGATTTGTGACTGAAGTTTTAGATCACTCTAGGTATTTTATTGTATTCATTGTATTTTATTCCTTAATTCGTACAAGGTAAAAAACTAAACTAAAGTAAACGTGTTGTCCCACATGAATGATGCAGTTTCTTCCTTAGAGCAGTTCGAGATTTTGACTTTTAATTATATCGGGCCAATCAGTGTAATGTTTTTATCGCCAGAACACATAATCCCTTCAGGTTTTTTTTTTATGCATCATTTCCTCCAAGTTTGGTCCAAACCAGATCAGTGGTGTTTGAGATGTCACCTGAGATCGGATCCATACCAGCATCCTGCCCCGTGCTTTTCTCCCTCCTTTCTCTCCTCTCCTATCGCTTCCTTCAGGTGACTGCAGCTGATGGTCATAATTTGTCTCGTTAGCACCTTGATCAGCTTAATTCGGTTTAAGACGATTTGGAGTATTTGCTAGATTACCCTTTCATTTACACTGCTTTGAGTTGGATGAAGCTACCTTATGTTGACGTGTACAATGTGTTCCCTGGCCACACAGTTTAGATCTGAACTCCTGGCAAACTGAGCCAGCCAAGACTTAACAGTCTAAGACTCTGGAGATTATGCTCAGTCTAGTTAATAAGTGGGATCCAATTGAAAGTGTGCACTTCATGCCAAACAGCAACCAAATTCTATAGGAAGTATACTTTACACAGGAGGAAACTGTTCCAGAAACACTTTATTTGGTTAATCTTGTGATAGAAATTTCAACAAAGTGCAGTCACTTGATTGTAAGGGGCTCCATGGTGGCTCGGTGGGTAGCACTGTGGCCTCACAGCAAGAAGGTTGTGGGTTCGAATCTCCGCCCCAGTTCTTTCTGTGTTGAGTTTGCATGTTCTCCCCATGTTCGCGTGGGTTTCCTCCGGGTGCTCCGGTTTGCTCCCACAGTCCAAAGACATGCGCTTGTGTGTAGTATGTGTATGATGTAGTTAGTATATGATGTATGTATGACCTAGCATATAATGTAGTATGTCTATGATGTAATTAGTATATGACGATATGTAAGTCACTTTGGATAAAAACGTAAGTTGAGTATCAGCATTGGACTATTCAAATAAAGTATTCTGCGTTTTCTGCATTCGTCCGCATTCTAATATACAATTGAAAGTTTCTGCAAATGCGCTCGTGAAGTCATATTAACCTTGGAAGAACATTTTGACTTTTATGAACCACGCTCACAATATGTTTGTGTAGTTGTATTGAATTTCGAGAGGTAATTATTTGCTGTTATCAATAAACCATCGTTGATAAAAATCCTGAACAACTGTGGTGACTCAGCTAAAGTCACTGATGATTGTCCATGAACTTTTATCGATTTAAAGATTTATTTATTTTCTTTTTTTTAACAAAGTGAAATATCACATTGATCATGATTATATAAAAGGGTTAAATTAGGACAAATTATATCGCCACAGGTTCATAAGCACTTGATGGAGTGGAACATGGGTATCTAGCACATGCTTGAGAAGTCAGAAGACAGTTTCAAGGGCGACCTTAAATATGTGATATCTGGGGGTTTTCATGAATAATTTGCTGTCAAGTTAGTTTTAAGAACATTTCCTAATCAAAGCCAAAATGTTAGAAAAAGCAGCTTGAAGGCTTTTCTTCAAACTTTTGATTCCCTGCATAGACATTTAACTGTTAAGGTCATCAACCAGTAACATAATGAAATATTTTCTGATAGAAGGCACAATCACCAGCCATGGTAAAACATTTTTTATCAACATGGGTAACTTTGAATCACGTGGGCATTGAAAGAAAACAGCAGCGTGAGGCTTATAGAAAAAAATATTTTAATAACAAAATAATACATAAGTGCACAAAACATTATGTCTGAAGCAAATATAGCAAGATTTTGAAAACACAACCAAAGTGCAAAGTTTTCACTTTTCCACAAATAAAATGGCATTTGTTTCAGTGTTCATGGTAACATAAATATCAGGTTTGATCAAGCATGCAGGTTTTCAATTTAGCCAGTCTCATAACTGCACGTTGTTGCTTTAATATTCAGCAATTGCTTACAGAATAATGAGAAGTCTAATGCTTTTAAACCCTGTAATTGATTTTTAAAAAGTACTATTAGCTGGGTTGATATAATAGCACAATAGAATCTTGTTTATTTTAGCCAAAGCCGAAAAATACACCACATAAATGTGTACTTAAATTAATTGTTGGAATTACCTTGTTGATTCATGCAACTAAAGGCATTCAAACTGTACTTATGACTACAAAGCATTTTATTTTCGATATGTTTTAGTTTAAAATATAATTCTAGAGGTAATTATCAATAACAATCAATAATAGAAATACCAAATAAATAAGGGAATGGCATACATGTTTAAAATATGAGCAATATGTTTACGGATATTGATTTCATGTTATACCATTGTTAACATTAAATTGTTTGTTTATATTTGGGGTTATTTATTTTCTTACAATATCTATATTGACCATTTTCCTTAAACCATAAATAAATAAAATAATGATAAATGTAAATGCCGAAAACCTTCTCATAGAATATTGTGTTTCCTTAGCTAAAACAGGCTATAGACATTGCAGCAAGGACCGTTGACCAACAGTCAAAAACCACAACTGCAGCCATGGAAAGGTGCACTGTGCTCAACTCCAAACCATCACAGGAAGACGACACAGAGACACAGGCAAACCTCGTAAACCCAAGGCGTGTCGTTTCGTGTCGAGAGACAACACTGTGTCGTCAGCCACAGACAAAAAGCTTGTGGGTGGTGAACCCAGTTAAATAAAGAGGTTCACGGTAGTTTCCCATAGTTCTGGATGACCCAGCTAGTGGCGTTGTCGTCCAACTTGAGCAGGTTCATGACCCATTCGTCCTTCTGAGCTCCCTCCATGAACTCAGTCAAGGATATCTGGCCTGTGGGGCACAACACACACGTTTCGATGAAAACACATTGCCCACTTGCAAATTAGCTCTATTTCTCCAGTGACTCTACATTGATGACCTTGCATAATGATAATCACAACTGAATGAAGATGAAAATCAAAATCAAATCGGACAATATTTCTGCGGGCAAGATGTCCTTGCTTAATATTCACAGTCACACCAAAAAAGCTCATTTCATATTCCATATTCCTTCAGCGGTTTGTCAACGTACTTACCGTCATTATTCTCGTCAACCAGCTCAAAGATTCGGTCACAGACTTCTTCAAGTGTCATACTGATGTCACTCCTCTGGACCTTGATTTTGTAAATGATCTGTGGGGGAGAAACATGAAATGTATCTGTATTGTATAAATAGAGAAATATAGGAAAATGAGTCTAACCTTCATCAAGACGTTGTTTTGAAGGTTTTTATATGACAAAGCAAAAATACAGATGAAAACGTCACAGTATATCGGCATCGGCTCAAGCCATTTAGCCCTATACTACATATTTGATACTGTCACTGACTGTTGGGCACGATCACACCATACCATGTGCTGGCCTGAATATTCATATAACTGTTAAAATGCTTTAATTAGTATGAAAGCAATAATGTGTTAGCAAAATGATGGAGAACATTTTAAGCCAGTAGGCCATGTAGGAGTGAAAACAACTGCATGATGATGGTCATTTCTCAGGGAGATCTAAATAAGGCCACACAATGCAACAATTCTGTTTAAAAAAAAGTGCAGGAATAGAACATTTTGCTTTTGGTTAACAAATGTAATCAAATTCTTGTCAAGAAGCAAATCAGATCATTGTGAGAGTGGGCTAATTGTAGATCCCTTAGAGGCTTAAGGTGAAGATGTTCTTATTCGGGAATAACTCACAGACCATTGGCTCTTCATGTAGTAACGTGCAAGCCCTACAATACGTAAGCCGTGTGACTGGGACAGTAGCACCCTAATATAATCTGCCTTGAGAGCGTGTGTGTTATGAAACCTTGTGCACCTTAGAAAGTTGACATATAACCGGATTATATTCCACTTTCTTCAAATATGTCCTACTTTCTACGAAACTACTGCTTTCTACTCGTGTGCGATACATTACAAAAGGGATTGATGGAAAACCATTAAATAATTACAATCTGAAACAATTCTTACCCTTATGATGTGCTTCACCTCCTGCCTGTCCAACTTGCCGTTTCCGTTCCGGTCGTACATCTTGAAGGACCATTTCAGCCTGTCTTCAAGATTCCCCCTCAGCACCAGATTCAGGGCTGCCACATACTCCAGGAAATCCAGCGCATTATCCTGCAAGCAACGGTCCGCGTCATTATTCAATGCATTTCACATTTGATCACTGTCGTGAGATATTGCAATAGCGACCCCATTTACCCGATTTGTGTCAAAGGAGCGGAATAACGTCTCGATGTAGAGGGACTCCTCCCCGGAGCTGCTCGGTACCCCGAAGATCCTCTTGAACTCGTGCAGGTGTAGAGCACCGCTTGGACACTCCTTCATGAAAATGATGTACAGCTCCTGAATTTGTGCTAAACCCATCTCCTCCTTGTGGCTTTCTTCCTGCCCCATGGCCTCTGATTGCCCCCGAGGGAAAAAATAAATACCGATTCTCTTTTGAAGAAGTATTACGTTGGTAAATTGTCGGTCTGTTTGAGAGAAGGTTTGGCTACCGTGTGCCGGCTACCGAAGCATCCGCTCACACAGTCCCATCGATCTAGACTAGACGGCTTTGCACTACTGTCCAGTGGGACTGTAATAGGTCAATCTTCTTAACGTGCTAATCCCTTGATCCTTCTCCAACGAGGTATAGTCTGATAATCTGATCAGATCAGTGCCAAAACCATAGGGGTTTAGGTTTTAACAGCCCAAAAAACATTCAATGTTAATATTTGTGAATTATGACGAGATAAAACAGCTAGCATTGATAGTGGGTGGTTAGTTAATCCATCATCTTGAAGATACAGTGTTCTATCAATACAAAACAACTCTACATTTGCCTTAACCCCGAGGGAGGCAAGTGAAAGTGAATAATCCACTTATGCCCACAAAAGGCAGATCAAGTGCCTCTTGTTTAAGTAATCTGGCCTATTAGTCTAGCAGCTAGAGTCTAGCTACAAGGCTTGGTGCTGATTACTTGCTGCTTGGTGATTTTAAATTTACCTACGCCTATTTAAATATGTGTGTGTGTGTGTGTGTGTGTGTGTGGTATTGACTCTTATTTGATGGCTCGCATTACTTACGATCCCAAGACTCCATCTTGCTGGAGGTTCAAGGAGCGAGGTCAGATTTGGGCAAAAAAGCCTTTAAGATCTCTGCGCCTACTACTTGGAATAGCCTTCAGAAACACCTGAAGATAAATAGTCTGGTGCCACTCGGCGATTTTCAAGCCCAAGTTAAGTCCATGGAAAATGACTCTATTCTGAGATGTCACTGCTTCGAGTAAGCTGTCTCTCTCTCTCCC